>JABFPJ010002636.1:6656-18798 GCA_022817425.1 Gryon sp. ZL-2020
ATTTTTTTTATTCTTGTTAAATGTTATTATTTTTTTTTTTTTTTTGTTAAAAGTAATTGTTTGATTGTTATTTCATTTTCCTTATATTTGAAAATATAAGTAATTTTTACTGTTTCTGAAATGAATAAATGCAATACAAAATTACATGTAAATCATTTATTAACACTTCTAAAACTTTCGTGGCGCAAATGATATAATTTTTTTGGCATAAATGATATGTACAAAAGTGGCGCAAATGATACACAGGTAATTAGGGCGATTGGCGCAAATGAATTACAGCCAACAACATTATCAAAATTTATGTAAAGGTAGTTCTGTTTTATGCAGCAATATAACTAATCGTATAAAATAAAAATGAAACATTTATATACAATTTTATGATAAAATAACTAAAAATTAATATATGTATGTTAATGAATGTTTGAAAGACAATTGATAAAGAAGCAAAAAAGCTTAACACGTAAAAAGATTATGTTCACTTTGTTATAGTAAAATACATTTTTTGATGATTTGAATGATACTTTGACTATGATAATTTAATTCAAATTCGTAGAAATCATAAAAATCGCAATAACTTAAAACTATTGACGATTTTGAAATCCGTTTTCTTAACCGGTTCCGTCAACACCTTTACTAAACACCCCTATTAAAAGACGATTGATTTCTACTAAGAGCGTTTTGAGAATGTTAAATTAACTTGTCAAATAAATAAGAATTGGCTTAGTGCAAACGTTTTAAGTAAAAACTTCGTACCAGTTATTTTTACTTAAATTTTATGTAAATCCTTTACATAAATACTGGTTATCAGATTTGATTATATAATGATAATGATAATCAGAATCTCAATTGCAAAGTATTGTTAATTAAATGAAATGAATGGAAAAATGTTGAATATATAAGAAAACGTCTATTTGAAAGATTATTTTTATATCTGTATACATTCAGTGCAGATCCTCGCTAACCCTCTGCATGTAGTATCTTCAACCCTCCTGTCTAGCTCGTCCATCTCTATCTTTATCTTCGCATCATCTTTCAGTTTGCTCGCACAGCTATCTCTCGTTCTCTTTCTCTCTTTATCTTTCTATCTATTTGTCTATGCGATTCTCTCTTATTCACTCACTCTCTCTTTAACTAGCTCGGCCGTCCTTTGTGCACTTACCCTCTCCTTCAAGAATCAGACATAGTAAGGAGGCCATATTTCATAAGACTGTACCGCTTGGTTTTCTTCTTGCCTTGCCTTCATTTTCCTTCCTTCCTCTTTTCGCAGGACAAGAAAAAGGGAAGCTACTCCTGTAACGCTTGCGCGACTCGCTCTCATCTGGTTTCATCCAATCTCTTGTTCCGCCAGTACTACCGCCCGCCAATGTAATGTTTCTTTTATTGATTTTGCGGTGAGCCACAGAAATTACACCATTCTTTCAAGCATGCAGGATATGCAAGCTCAAGTCTCATAGGATGTTGGCGTGCCGCCGCTTTTGCGGATGCGATCAAATCTTTGCAGTTACATATTAATGTACAAACACATACACAAAGATTTCATATTTTTGTTTGATCATTATTAGTATAGGGATACTATATATGTCTTATACATTTTGACATATGTTGACAATGCTTATATAGAAGTGTATAATTAAATTTACTCCATATCTGTTACTACAAAATTTTTGTTGCAGATACATTCCAACAGACAATATAAGTCAATTACAACACGAATCAAATATTTCGTAAGGTAAATCTAACCTTATAGTATTTTGTTTATTATTAAATGAGTTATATAATGAAAATATATAATGAAAAATAAAATTAAATATCTATTTAATTTTTTGTAATTAAAAAATTAATCATCAAATAAAACTTAAGCCTTAGGTAGCAGCTAGTTTTCTTTACATTGTGTAATAAAAACCTGCTAACTATTGAAACATTGCAATCATTGAACCACTTTAATGGGTCTTATTACATTTATATAATCAAAAAATATCAACTATGGATATTTAATTTCAATAATTTCTCTATTCAAAACTTACACATTATAATACAGTAAATGGTAATTATTTACATACATTTTCATAATTTTGTATTAAACGAATTAGTAGAAATGAATATCCCTTTCAATACCAAATTATTTTCAATAAAAATGAAAAGATTATTATAAAGTCCTATACAAATTCAATATTTTCAATGAAAAATTTACCTTTTCTATAGATGTATGATTGATTAATCGTATAAAAGTGAGCACAAACATTTTAAGTTCAACTTTTATTTAAAAAATAAAGAATACTGTGTAAAATACACGTTGCTTTAAAGCTACAGTGGGAAGGAAAGGGATATAATATAATTAAAATCAATTTAATGAGTAACGGATTATTGTCTTTTGAACATACTGAAAATGCATTATATTAAATAAAATTCTAAGTGCTTAGCAATTATTTAATTTGTATTTTTTATATATAAATCTATAAGTGGAAATATTAAATTATTGCATCGTTTATTCAGCTAAATGTTATATAGTAAAAATATTTTTTTCCTTGTCAAATAAAATATAATTGCACTTTATATTATGTGACTTTTATGAAATAATCATGTTATACTCATCAATATAGTAATTGATTTAATTTCAATTAGCAACAATACAAATTTGATTATGTTAGATATATATCATATATATATATTCAAAAGATTACTTTTACAATTCATTTAGAACATTTACAACTTATTTCATAAACTTCTACTTATTTGAATTTTTGAATAAACTATATTATTTACAATACATTTTCAATTTGTTCCACATAGTTAACAAACAGAAAAAGTATTTGTTAATTTTAACACTAAATCTATTTTTTCAAACGATATACGTTTGTACGAAATTCACATCAATATATTAAACTCATACAAATGACATTTAAAACTATTTTTCGTTTGTCAACATACAGTTTCATTGATTGAATGAGGCTAAAATAATAATAACCGTATTATTTTTTCTCAAATATTTGAATTCAGTGTATTAAACTTAAGTAAATCAGAAAATTATATCAAATTAAATATATACATGCATACAATTATTACTCACTAACAAATAAAAGTAATGTATCAACACGTTGAGATTAGATTTGGAAATTTAAGTTATTTTGATTTTTTTACTTTAATTTTTTTGTTTTGAAATTTTAGATATGATCGGTGAAATTTGATATTTTTGCATATTTTCATACAAAAAAATATAAATAAAAACAAAAACACTGATTTATTGCTTTTTGAATAAAATAATATATGCAATACGTATTACAGATACCAGATTAATTCGCTCTTTGTATCAAATTGAATATATAGTTTACTATTTAAATATTATATTACCATTTTTTAATAGAAAAATACATGCTCAAAATAATATTTTCATATATAATATATCATTTGAATATAATTCTAAAGTTCAAACTGACATATCATCTCTTTGTTCTATTTCATAAAAATGTAATCACAAATATCCAAAAGTATCTGCTTTACATTATTAGATTTATTATGCTAAACTGCAATGCTAAAAATAAGTATTTTTAATTATCTTAACTGATCTTGCACTGATTAAGCAATTTGCTCTACTTTTGTTTTGTTCACAAAATGTTTTTACATGAAAAATGCTTAGGGAAATTCTGAAAGTTATTGTAAACTCTAAAGTGAAAACAGAAATATCACCATTCCTATTGCGTAGAATTGTGTGAGGTAGCGTCGATAGGTCAAGGACACTCCCACAGGTTCTCGAGGTCAGATCGACAAATCACCCTTTTCCGCTTAAATGCTCATGAAAAAAGACACCATCCCCCTTTGGTCATCGGGGCATCTCTTTGATGATCACAACGTTCCAAAATGTGTCATATACATGTTCTTTCGTACACTTTACCATATAGATTTGGTTTGTAATTCTTTTTTTTAGTTTCTCCTTTTTTTATTAAAAAATATAATCACATGTCATGAATAATAATTGAAATATATGACATAATTGAGGAATATTTAACGTTTTCTACAAATTTGTGCGTGTAAAATTATAATTATTACTCTACGATGATCAAATCTATGGATAATGCAAAATTGTATACAGTAACATAATATATGTGTGCCTGATAAAACGTATAATTATTTTGATTTGAAAACCGGTAATGATTTGCTCATAATATAATTATTTTTACATTAATTTATTGCTTATAAGCAATTGAAAATGTAATTTTTAATCGAATTGTATTATTCCGATTATAGTTAATTTACATCTAATAATACAATTATCTGTCATTACGAAAAATAATTATAATAATTAATAGATATATAATAATCGATTATGTATTACGTATAATAATGTTATTAGATATATTAGTTAATATGAAGTCTCGTTTTTGTTACACATAAACAAAGGTACTTTCGTCGTTTTACCTTGATCAGTAAAGTTTTACATTATTAATTTAAATGATCCTATATAGTTTGATGTATTTTCAATGAAAAAATAATTTTATAGTTTCAATGTCGTTTGTAATAAAAAAAAATTATATGATAAATGTGTGCTTATATCGATGAACTGGAAAAAATACAAGAGAGGAGAAAAAAATACATAAACAAAATAGAGCAAAAATATATAAACCATTCATCAGCAAAATTATTGAATATATTTGAAAGATATCAATTCATCAAATAAAGGTACGAAAATACACTTTCGATTTTTATATTTTAATGAATTGTTTGTATGTGTATTCGGAAAAAAATGTCGTTGGCATGGAAATTCAAAATTTTATTCATGATTACTTTTATTGCCTTGTAATAATTAATGATAATTTGAAGTATATTAACGTTCTGATACATTTTTACTTAAAAATGTAACGTATTACTTTTATGTTTCTAAATAAGAGGAAAAAAAGAAATAGCGTGTTCTTAATTTGTCATAACTTTGATTAAAAATACGGTAGATACTTTTTTCTCCAAATAAATTTACTCAGACAGCCTTAAAGTACTCTTATTTGCTAATTGTCATTATAAAATGATATGATGCAATAATTATTTTACTGTTAATACATTTAAGTTGTAATTTTTTAATGACTTTCTTTACAAAAATATAGATGAAGAAATCGCATTAACCGTTATTATGTATTATGTATATCCACAATTGGTTCGTTTTTAATATATTTGTAATAATAACCTGAACTGTATATGACAAATATCAAAATACGAATTATTAAATATATTTTTTCTCATCATGTGCATTCAAAGCAGCGTATTGCTAGCATGCTTTGCATGTTCAAAATTTACAGATATTCACAAAAGTTCAATATATTTACTTTTATTTATGAAAATAAATTGTAATAATGAATGTTCTTTCGTAAAAAAACTTATATTACGTTATATTTTCCAAATTCAAACTCCCGTTTCTCAACAAAATACATGACATGAATTATTTATTATAAACCATTTTTTATGAAATTGAGTTTCAGTTATATTGAAAACTGATTTGTTATACAAAATATGTTCGGAGTGTATTAGAAACTGTTAATTAAGTTTTTATAACTCGTTTTGTATTAAAATAAAATGATTATTGTCTTTTTGATTGAAAATACGACATTTACATTTTATAAAAAGAATGAGTAAAATATTGCATACTTTATAGTATGATAAATTCAAATATGCATTATTAACAAGAAGTTGATGTTGATTGTTAGCACTTTCTTATCGAATTCGAAGGAGCGCAATGAGAGTGGAACGTTTTATGAAATTATCGGTTTGCTTGTCACGATCAAGTGGTGAAAAGGCGCGGCGGACCACGTGTCGTTACGTAGCGTGGTGTACTCACACGGTATCGTAAATGTACGTACGTGACTCTCGTTTTCGTCGCTGCCGTATAGAAAGCGAAAACGCTTTTACCTATATTTTCAGTCATTCATGCAAAGCGCCGGTAGTTGGTAAAAAAAAATTTTTTTCCCCAAACGAAAGGAAAAAAAAGTGCGCACTGGAAAAATTGCGAGAGAAAAATCAAGCCAGCGACAGTGGCCACCGACCGACGCGAACATTGAACGAAGCGAAACGGAAAATACAGCACGCGACCGAGAACGTGCACTCGGTAAAAAAAAGGATGATGAATGAAACGTGGAAGATAGCAAACGTGCTGATGGATTAAGTAAGAGTGATGAAGATGCCTAGACAAATTGCGGAAACCTAACCGAGGGTCAAATTGTAATACCTCGGGTGTCAAAAAAAAGTAGAAGAGAGAAAAAAATGGAAAAGTGTGTTGCCGGGTACTAAAGTGCGTGCGTAATGATCTATTTAAAGCTTTAGAGAGTAACTAACGAGTTTCTTATCAAAATATGATATACAGCAATGCTATCTGATGCCCGGACGCACCCTTTATCCCTTTGTTTCACATCAACCGACTTTTCCTTCGCGTTCATTCCAATTTTACAGTAATCATGAACGTCTGTCGTCTGTGTCTACAAACTGATCTTTATTTTTAAGTATAATGATTTCAGATAATTGGACCATATAATTTTTTTTTTTTTTATTTGTTTTAACATTTTTATGTGAATTTTATTATATTATTTATAAAATCTCCAAAAGTATAATTCAGGAAAAAGATTTAAATTATTTGATTTAGATTAAAAAGATATTTTCTATGTTAAAAATTGGAATGTAAGGAGACATTTGATAATGAACAAAACCCGTTAAAATTCAAAAGATTAAAAATCCAAAGAGTAATTTCGTTTGGGTACATAAACGTTGCAACCTATTGTACAATTCTCACGCTGATCACTCTGAAACAATTGAAAATTGTCACGTTATGATGGGCGAGAGAGGGTAAAATTTAAATAAGATTTAACTTCATTTCATTTGTGTCCGACATAAACGTAAGATTGCCGCAATTTTTTGTTAGTTTTTCCGAAGAATTAAAAACTGTTATTCAAAAAATTATATTACAATGTTGTCGATTCTTTCATAATATATTTATCAAATATATATGACTTACACTGCATGAAGAATTTCAAATTCATTTGAATTATTAATAAATTAATTAATTACTAAACATAAATTCAAAGAATTACGAAGAATTCTTGAAATTTAATTTTAAATGTTTCACGATTTTGTGTTAATTTCCATTCTTGAATAAATCATTTTGAAACAAGCGTTTAAGAACTTTCGATTTTTCCCTCCTTTTGAGTTATGTCAAGTTATGAAAAATGGCTATAAAAATTGTGCATAACTCATAAATTCCACTGATTCATTTCAAAATTGAATTTTTGTTTCAGCAAAACTTTGGTTTGAATGCTGGAATGTGCAACGACAAAATAAAATATCAATTTTGATTAAGAATTAGTCAAAATTGATATAAAACACGTCATAGATTTTCGTTTTTCTTCTATTTTATCATTTACATTGATCTAACAGGTAAACTTCAGTACTCGGTGTTGAACGTTCAAACCCACGAATATAAAAATCCACTAGGAATAAAAACGTTTAAAACATGCTATCTGATCGGCTACACAATTTTGTACAGAAAAATTAAATTACTATTGGAATTCAGCTGCATATATATACATATATAGATTCGTATACAATTAACAGCTAAAAATTGTTCGTACTATTTCTATTTCATACAAATTCGAGATCACAAATAATGAAGTTAAAAGTAAATTTTCAATTTCGTTATTTATGTGAAAAAAAACCATATTCAAAACTAATCTGATTAGAATGAATGTCTACATTAAACAAATACATGAATATATACATATTTTTTGATAAGCTAATTTTCTAATGTAAAAATATATAATTTAGTTTATTTAAAAATATTTTACAATTTGTTCATTAAAAACAAATTAAATGACAAACAAACGAATAAAAGGGAAAAAGGTGAAATACATAATCGAGAGCATATAATGATTCGTTTGGCGTGGTAGTGGGGTCGTCATTCCGTTAGTCCATTGCTGATTTTCAAACCGTCTACAATTTGTTCCGCGTTTCATCTAGGCCAGCCAGCTTCACTAGATATAAAATACGCGATTTTAAAGCATTTTAGTATCGATCCACGTTTTTAGCACTACATGCGGAGCTTTCTATTGGCGGTGGGGTTGTACCAATCATGTAGTGGGGGTTATTTCATCCCGGGTAACGTTTGTGAGAGAGAGAGCTGGGGCGGTGCGTGGTTACATGAGATGTATAAGTGCGTAAATGCATAATAAAATTCGAATCACGAGTCGTAGAGAGGGGGAGAGAACAAAATTACTGTCTCTTGATTTTATTAAAGGACAAAAACACAGGACAGGCAGGGAGCAAAATATAACAAAAACAGGATAGCGAAAAAGGAAAACATTTTGTTTTCGCAATTTAACGACCGACTATTTTCATTTATGACTCCTTTAAATTTCAGATTCTCCCATTTAAAGACAATTCATCGTCGCTTTGAATTCATTAACAAATAGGCGGAAGTCCCTTAAGCAGCAGTATATGTATTTGTACGTTAAATCAGTCGCGAACAAAAATTTGGCCATCAATCGTGTCAACTGCTACTTCACACACGCAAATCATTCAACTCATGTATATTTAGATGTCGTAGATAACTCGCTAACTGATGCGTGGTATTGCGATTTAGTTTCACATTACACTATATTGGCGTTTTTTATTTTATTTTCATGTTTTATATGAAAAAAAGTTTTTTCGATAATCAAACGAAAAAAATTATGATTAACTAATAAATAACAATAATTCATAAACAAAATTGACAAGTTCTACAAACAAAGGAAATTAATTTGATTGAAATATGCAAATAATAAACTATCCATGAATTCATATTCCTATTATTGTTATTATGATTTAAATTATATTACAAATAATAATAATTTACCAATATACATATTGGGAAAAAATTTGAAGTTACAAATAAACAAATATATATATATATTACTTTTAATAGTATACTAAATCTCTAATCATTTACACGTAAGGAAATAACTCATTAAAAATTACTATGTATCCGAGTAAACTTGTGATGGAAAATGCATTTAGTAAATTTTACTTTTTGACTTAGTAGTTTTTTTATAATTTTAACATTATAAAAAAAATCCTTCTCCGAGTTTCAAACTCGGTACCTGCCGTTGTTTCTTAATATAAGCCGTTGTACTTTAACCTCGCGGTTATTCGCCCGACTGTCGTTAAAAGGCTTGTTATGTTACTTAAACTATCAAGGCGTGAAATTTACTGTCACATAATATTTACAATGAGACTTAGTAAAAATTCATCAAATATTTGTAAAAATTACTATTAATTTAGTAAAAATTCATCAAAATTAAGCAAATTTTAATAAAAATCTATTAATTATCACGAAAACGACATTACCGTCACAAGTTTACTCGGATACATAGTAATTTTTAATGAGTTATTTCTTTACATGTACATAATGACTGAATAAATAATTCTCATTGCGAATTACTTCCTCCAGATAAAACGCGACGCAAAGGGATGCTGCAATGTTGAATCAAATATTTCTCAAATTTGTTAATTCTGTGAAAAATACTTTGTATAAAAAATTGTTTGCAATTTTCAACAAGCGACTGATAATATAAAATGTTTGTTCCATCATCATATAAGTGGCTCATTGATTTAATAATAATAAAACGTAAAATTGATAATCCTATTCTATACGTAATGTTATGTTTTTTCTGTCGTTCTCGTCTCGTCGTAGGAACAATTTTTCTGCTGTAACGTTAGCTACGATGTAATATACGCTTTTATTTCACGACTTTACGACAGTGTTTCGCGGTGGCGAAAAAGGATACAAAGAGTAATGAAAAAAGAAGAAGAAGAGAAAAAAAGGACAAGACAGGACGGAGTGGGCTGCGTAGAAAAATCCATAAAGTTATAAAATGTGCGGAGAGCGAAATATTACGTACCGCGCAGATTAGTTATGAAAATATAAAGGGCACTGGTGAGCGAATATGGACAGAGGATAAAACGGGTGATGAGGGTAGCCGTGAGGACTCAACTTTTCCATCTTTCGCTCCACCCTTCGCGTTTTCAATAGAAAGAAACGACTTTTTAACACGAAAATGCCCTCTTCTTCTTCATCCTTCTCTTTTTCTGTTAAGCTATCCATCTCTTTCCTTACGGACGATACTTATTTTTAAGCATTTAAATTGTCATTAGTCAATTGTATTCGCGAATATAACAAAAGTTAACAGCTAATGCTGCCGCGAGCTGTTTCCTACATTTGTGACTGACAGAATGTTGTACAATAAATAATAATGTTTCTTTGATATGCAAACACTCGCATGTTTTATTCGTAGCAAAAGATTTATGTATATAAGAATATAGATATATGCATATATCATATATATGTATGTATATCAATACATATTTATGTACGAGTTTATATATATGTTTTATAAATGCGCAGAAGCGTCATTAAAATTGCTTAAAAATATCAGCATTGTTACGGGAGATATTAATGAAGTAACATTGTATTTCATGCCCGATACAACATCTTTGACAGGTGTATATATTTCGTAAAGAAGTTTTTGTTGCTCATCGATTTATTGAAGAGGATATTTGAAGCTTCAACAACTTTTTCGATAAAAACTCGCAAGAATTTACCCTCTTGATGAATATCTACGGCGCAAAAAAAAAAAAAAAAAAGAAAGGGCCCAAACTTCAAGCTCATTGCATGCTCGACGTAAAAAAAAGTTAAAGAAAAAAGGTTTTATAATATGATAATGAGAATTTCCAGTCATCCATATTAGACGTTTGTGAGATTTTTATTCATCAATCGCGGTTTTTCTTTGAACGATATCATGTTGAATGGAAGCTTAAATTTACATCTCAACTTTTGCGCTATCAAAGAAATTATAATAATGAGGAATAAAAAAATAGACGTACAAGAATTATGTTTTGATGAGTATTGATTTCAATTATATTTCAATCCCCATCCTCCATTTTATTTTCTTGTGGTTAAAAAATTATGCAATTTTTTTATAAAACATTTCCATCAAAAATTAAATCACACGCGTATAACATATTCGGTTTAACACAAAATTTTATGTTAACTATCTTATTTGACAAGATTTCACAATTTTTCTAGAATAGTATCAATAGTTAATTTATTTTCGTTTGATTTATTTTCAAAAGTAGACAGATGTAACTGAGTGTGCTTAGGATGACTTAGTGTCAAAGGTGGCCAGATTCGCGTTCGGGCTCATATACCGCCGACTATTCTGATAAGCTTTTCGTGGTTTCCTGATCATATAGACGAATGCTAGAGTGAGCTAATTAAACTCAAACGATTATTCACATTTTTTAGGTCAATGACTCTCATTATTAAATTTTCGTGTATCAATAATTGTTCATGTGCAAAAGTCACATTTTGTCATCCCCCCTCATTCCCATAAACATAGAAAGTGAGCTGTTAAGGTAATGCTAAGTTAAATATATTATTGTAATATTACACTACGTTTCAAGAAAAACTTTGACAACATTATTCTCTTATTTGATATATTTACGTAGAACGTTTAATTACACGAATATAGTAAGATTTCTTTTAGTTTAATCTAAAAGAAATAATGACGAACAAATTTGTAACAATAAATAATTGTTTCTTTTTTGAAAATGTTTTTCACATTTAAAAGTTTGACATGAATTAGATCATTCATTATGTATGCAGCAGAAAAGTCTTTGTCAGAGTATGAAAAAGAATAGCATTTTTTTCGTTTCATCAACTATAAATATTTAAAAATTTTTTTAATATAAAGTTCATATGTTCAGGTATTATCATTGGCAGATATTGAAGATGTCTATTCTATTACTTTCTAAAACTTATTTATAAGAAACGCAGTTAATATCATTAAAATTATATAACTTTACAATTTCAATAACAGAACTTTTGTCATTTAATATTAGAAAGTTTTTGTATATGAGTAATAAAAGTTTTATGTTTATAACTGAAAAAGAATCTTCAATATTTATATGGCACATTTAAGTATAATATTTTTCGTTACTCGGGGAGGGAAAATGCCATTTTCCTCCCTAGAGAGATTTAGGAAAATGGCTTTTTTCCCTCCGTCGTAACGAAAAATATAGTACGCAACATGGGAGATGATCGGAAATTCGTTTCCCTCGCGGTTACAAACCTCGCCTTCGG
>JABFPJ010002637.1:0-18792 GCA_022817425.1 Gryon sp. ZL-2020
TGTGTTTATTATTGATTAAACATGTTTAGTTTTACTCGACTATTTTTATTATTGATGACTTTAATTTTAATTAAAAGACATTTTAATTAAATTATAAAGCTTTATAACGTAATTACAGGAGAATATTTTAAAAATCAATTTAAATTAAAATAAAACGGTAGCATTAAAGTTATATCTGTTATTCATGCTATTTTTACTTTAACTAAAATTTGTATTTTGCGAGATATTTTAAATTTGTAATACTTTTATTACATACAGAAATAAAAAAGAAATTAATTGTATTTCAAACGCTGATTATTGTATTCTTTCTTAAAAACCTTCCTTTAGTGGAAACTTTGAAGTTGAAATTAAATTCAGTAAAGGAAAGTTCGTAAACATAGTTTAATTGTAAAAAAATTTTATTGAGCACATTTTATGTTACATGCTACATTAAGAATAAGGTTTTGCTAATATAACGCTAAAGTTGATGATCATTATACCTTTTTCATTTTTGACAAAATGGTTCTTGCAAACATTGCAATAAGTATAAGTAAAAAAATGAGTGTATAATATAATAATTACAAACATGTCATTCAATAACGCTTTGACTAGTATATTAAAATTGATGACACCGTGAATATAATTGTGAATGAATAAAAAAAAGTGTTCACAGAGCTCATTTTTTCTTCAAACAAAAGTTTGAACAGAAAAAAATGAAGTTTTTTTTTTACATTCAGGCGTGTGACAACAATGACAATGAAATAAATCATTGTATTGTCAAATATTGAGATATTAATCATTAATATCAATAAATTAATAATTATTTAATGTACAAAACGAACGGGTCATGTTTACAACTTACATACATTCAACTGAATAAATTAACACCGCATTGAAAGACAATCGTTGTATAAAAAATCGTACCACAATTACAGACAGGAAAATACTTTTTTAATGTCAAGTTGTATTTATTTATTCATTTTTTGTTTATTAATTTTCAATATTATTTACTTTTTTCTTTCGAAGTACATAAAATAGATCCTAAACTAATCTTTCGGGGTTATTCTAAAGGTTTTCGTACAAATTCACTCGTGTCTTATTGAAATTATGATTAATCTAAATATTTTTTGTAAATTTCATTATTTAGTGTCAATTTGTAGGAAGTTTCGTTGTACAAACAAAACGTCAGAAAGTATACAGTATTATTATAATTATTATTATTATGATTATTATAATTATTATTATTAATAATAACATTATTATTGATATCGGGTTATAGTTTCTAGACGTTTTACTTGTCATGCTCCTTAGTTGTGAAATACTCGTAAGAATGTTGGGATCATTCACTTTTGTTTATAACTGCGTACATGATTGATATCTATATTTGGAAATCATTATTGATTTTCATCTTATCATCAATGGTCAATCAATTCGATTATTTTTTCATTGTTCTTTCACAGTGATTCATAAATACATTTGTTTCTTTTTAATTTACTTTTTTAGTCGTTTGTAAATTGTTTGATATTACATTAGCATATTATTAATAATACCGTTCAATCACATAATGATAAAACAAAGGCTTTTCAATAATGTTCAAAGACTTTATTCATACAAAGTACATAAATAACAAAATAACATTAAATTAATATATATTTTAAAAATTGTAATACGAGAGTAAAAATCCAGACTTCATAAGAAATTTGACTTCGCATAATTTGTTCGTTAATTTAATCAAATGTAATCTTCTACTTAACTGAACAACAAGTTAAGATTTTCAATCAAGTGCTTAAATATGAGACGAAATCATATGCAATAAATTGTTTTGAACGTTTGTTTAGTTTAAATATTTAAAATGTTTATACTTTTATCGCTGCATAAATAAATACAAAAACATTGATATTGTAATATAATAATTTCGATAAAAATTGCTGTATTTTTATACTTTACAAATGTTTAAAAGAAATTGCTTTTTTATACGAGTTGACAAGTGATATATGAAGGATTTTAGGGAAGGTTTCACATCGTTTCATACAAATTCCAAATACACAAATATTTATGTGTATATGTAAGTATATAAGACACAGTTTTTTGTCAGTAAATATTTATAAATTCGATTGTAAATGTTTAAACCGCTTTTCCTTTTCTTCAAGTTTGGAATCTCTTTTATATGTATTCTATTAACTGATAGTGAAAGACTGAATTTTGAAATAGCTTTTCGGTACATTTTCCACCTAAACAACCAATTAAATTATGCGTTTGACTGATATTGCAATATTACGTCTTCCTTATGAACTTGTTTTCGGCCAGGCAATTTTTGCGTCGATACGTTTAAATGCGAAGAGACAGTGGGATAATTCTTGAGGACATTCTTGATCACCAAGCAAAGTTTCTAAAAATGGATAAATAATAAGATAAATTAATGAAATAATGTATTTAATTTCACAGATTGAACAAATTGCTGAATTAAAATATTTAGTATGTAAACAAAATGTAATCTGATTAATCGAAATTTTAAAAATTACCTTCTCCTTGAACCAGTTTGAAAAGACCATAATCTTGTGGATTTGTACAATGTATTTTGTGTGCAAGAATACGACAAATATCTCGAGTGTTCATATTGGGTCGAACTGGAAGAGTTTTTGTATTCAGCGAACCTTTCAGTTCATCCGGAACTAATATACGAAGCATTGAAGAGCAGTCAGGAGTACCGCAACCCTACAAAAGAAAAATTAATACTTTGATAACGATCTTATTTTGAATCTTCCTTATATAAACGTATAACTTCATTTATATCATAAAAAGTAATATTTTTGAAATAAAATTATTTTTGATATTTACATATACGATTGTTATTACAAATTCGAAGAGCAAATATGCTTTAGATAGTTTTTTGAAGAATAAAGAAGAATTTATATGCAGGTCTCGATACTCACGTTCAGTGTTGACATTGTTCCCTGACTAGATTTGAAAGTTTTCAACACGTGAACTGCGCTTGATAGCGTCGTAAGATAGTAGCCACCCTCACCAGTCAGCAACGATGGATGAAGAAGACCCCACATGTACTCGGCTTCGACTTCAGCGTCTACGACTTTTCCCCGTACCAAAACCCACACCAATAGTGGCAACAGATCGTCAGCGCCTAGAGTTATGTGTTTCCCATAATTTGAGTCCTTTACCTGCAAATGTTATTTTTACTTCTTCTTTTATGCACTTTTAATTTAACTTTACTAGCTTCTAAAATAACAATAAAATTTAACTTATATTTTACCGATTGAAATATTTCGGAAATAGCCGATAAAAGATGTTCCAATTTTTCTAAAGGCGAATCTGCTTTTTGAAGTAAATTAATATACTTCAAAATGACGCTTAAACTTGATTCAGATGGTGGAATCAAACTTTGCTGAAATTACAAAATAAATGTTTATAATTTAGAGGTTTATATTTTGAAAAATGAAAAAAAAACATGATGCATTTTTAAGTTGATAACTAACCCGAACGCCTAAATCCTGTATATGCTTTCCTTGCGCATGCTGAATACTTTCGGCGAGTGTTTGCAACGATCCGGTGTTAGCATAATGTTCAACAAACAATTTGTAAACGTGTTCGCGAAGCGGCCGCACTACCAAGTCCATCATCACACCTTCCAAGATTGCGTCCAAATTAAGGAACTCATTTGGCTTTAACTTGAGTCTCTCCTTTTCGACTTCCTTCTCAAATTCACGCTCGCCGTGTTTCACCAAATAATTTTTCATTCCCGACATAAACTGTCGCATATTTCTCATCACAACGTGTGGACTTGCTTCCTTTCCTTCCTTCGTACATTGAATAAAATTTTCAATATTTTGCGAGAATGTTGTACTTTTGTCTTCCGCCAATTGCAGTGCATAGTCCCGGATACTTGAGCCGATTGCATCCCGATTTTTAAGTGCTTGCAACCTCGGCGGAGCTGTAGAACAAACAACAATTATTTAATATTGCATAATATTGTTTTATAAATTGATGAGTCATTTTATGAAATTAAAAATTATATTATGTATCAAAACTAATTATCTGTAATACAATGTTGCAGTTGAAAAAATCTTTTCGTTAAAAAGCCCATGTAAAAATTAACTTATGTTATGCATATGCTATGATGTATGTATTATATAAATAATTAATTTGGCTAAATAAATACACTCAAATCTATAAATTTTAATAAAAGTAACTTAAAGATCAAACTAACTGTGAACAAATTTCCCAACATAGAAATTAAATAAGAACTAAATATTCGTATTAATGTTGTTGAATTTGTCATTAATTAATTATGACATTTATAAATAACAAATTACATCATTTTCAGCTATATCAAGGCTCGTTATCAATACTGATGATCTTTTTAATCGTCGCCCAAGGGGCATTATCTTGCAAAGATAATTCTTTAAGTTATCAGCGTTCCGAAGGCATTATACTGTTTCAATCGACAAAGTGACTGATGATTCGAGATGAAATGAATGATTATTTGTTTCTTCATTTTTTCCCCTCTATTTATTTGTTTGTTTGAGTTCTTACACTCGTTACGCTGAAACTTCTTGCAAAAATCCTGAAACCACTTTCCGATTTTTTGCAGCACACGATTTGTCTTCACCGATAGCTTTTCCTTCTCGCATTTTGTGTGTTGCGAACATCTGAACATTTTCATCTTTATGAAAAGCGAAAAGCCGCAACAGTCCTTTTTTCTCGGCAATTTCGTGCCAGATGACTTTCCTTTGCCGATCATCCGAAATGTCTCTGGTCGTAATTTAGTTTCAATTTCACTGTATGGGTTTTTTTCGGGGGGAGGAGATTTTCCTAATTAATTATACCATACTTCTCTAAACGTTAACGAATTGGCTAAATTTCATTACTTGTCGTATGCAAAATAGTCTTGAATTTTTGTCTCGAATCCTGTTCAGAGGTGCTGAACGTTTCAGGATGTTTTGCAGGAATCCTGCAAACGCTTTGTTTTTACCAATAAAGTTGGCCATCAAACAGCGGCGATACGTTGACGTTGAGTTCTTTATGAAAAACGAACTAAAAAAAATAATGTTATATCACTTAATTAAGATGTTGAATATATGAACAAAAATTAAAGAGCGTTAAATTAATTGGAAATAATCAAATCAAAAATGTTTAAAAAATGTGTAATAATATGTAATTTATATATATCTATAAAAATTATAAAAATACTTAAAATCAAGAAACGTATAATAACGTTTTCGTCTGTATTGCAAAAATAATTATTAGAAACTATTAAAAAATGGACAAGTATTATGTGATATTTACAGACTATTCTTTTTAATCATCGATAAGAGACCGATAAATAAGATGTTCGATAAAACACGTGATAAGTGTTCTTTATGAAAAGACGATATGCAATTTATTTAAAATTAATTTTAATCTAGATAGTTGCTTATACTTGAACAATTTAAACTACGTTAACAAATACCTCAGAAAATTATTTTAATTTAGATTAGATTAAACGAGTTTCCAATCTATAAAAAATATTGCAAATCCTTTTTATTATAATATTATTAAAAGTTAACTAATTAAACAAAATTCTTATTTAAATTTAATTAACTGAAATCATTTTACTGTAATATTATAAGCAGTAAAATAAAGTTAAAGAAAATTGTAAAAAAAAGTAACGAGAAAACAAGTTTAAACTCAAGTTGATAAACATTTGAATAAAATGAATAAAATGAATTGCTTAAAGATGATATCTACATACCGGGGCTATCTAATTGAGATCCCTTCGTTAAAATGATTACGCCCCGCTTTTTCTCTCTCCTATTTGATGATAACTTTTCGAAAATCAAGAATTGGCCTTGTTCGCAAAAAAACACGAAACAGCGGGCTCAATTTGTCGTTTGATGTCTTCATAAGTGTAGTTCTAGCAAACGCGATTTCTCGCACCAGGACGATAAAAGTTGAACGTTTTAAGGGTTTACGAGAGGGAAAGGGGAGCTTTAAAAATAAAGGCCGGACGTTATTATTCTCACACAGCTCGCAAGATAAATGTCCGTTGCGTTGAAAGAAATAACATGCAAACTAGCGAATCGAAAAGAAAGAAACAAAAAGATAGAGAGAAAGAGAGGGAGAGAGAAAGAAAACTCCCCGTTACTTAAAGTTGCGAACCTCCAGTAAGAGACTGTAGGTGCGATTAAGTGTACTCGAACGATAAACTGAGTTCGTTCGTTTAAATTTCGTGGAGGGGCAGAGAATCAACCGCACCGTTGATTACCTCCAATTGAAGATTTGTTATCTGTTACTTGAACGCCTTTCAAAGCTTATATCTTCTGCGAAAAAGATTTATACATAACAATATATTTGTCTTCGATTACAAATCACCGGAATATTTGTTGCATTTTTTCATTAACAGTTGGCTTTATGTTATTCTAAAAAATACTAAGTTAATAGTATCTTGTTAAGTTATGGTACTTGTCGATAATCACCAACTTTGTGCACTAGTTATGTAATAACACTATTATATGGTATTTTATTTATGTATGTTTTATCAATTAATTAGTATGAGATAGCAGCAATTTGAAAACTTGATCAACAATTCACAAAATGTATTATGAAATATTTTCATTGAATGATGTGCCGAATTTTAAGAATTGTGTGTTACATTAAAAATTGATATCTATTAACATATGTACATCATATCTATAATATCTCTTATACTAATAGATCAATACATCTACAATGATACGGAATGATAATATTGTTGACAGCTTAATATATGTATATAAGAATAAGGAAAACAAAAAAGTATAAATATTTTGTTCATATTATCATTTGATTATCAATAAATATTCAGTCACTTTTTCATGGTCTAAAATAAAAATTAATCTTAACTATATTTGAATGTAATCATAAAATACTGAAGTAAGTTTCAAACATTATTCAAAATCAACAAATTTCTCCCCTACTGATCAAAAGTTCGTATTATAATTCGCGTTATTAAAGTACGATTCAAAATAAATCCCTCATGATTTTATTTCTTCACATTGGTTTTCAATTCTTAACGTTATATTGAAGATTTTCTATTGAATTAATTATAAATTTACAGGTATATCTAAAAGTCAAATATTAAAACAAGAAAAATCAATTTAAGCTTGATTTGTTAATATTACAAAAATATCGATAAAGTTATTTTAAGAAGTAAGAAAAATGTGTATACTGGATAAAACATGATTGTGAATTTGACCAGTATTTCTTTTTCTTACAAACAAATTTAACGCTAATCTTTGGCTTGAAATGTCCGTTATTATTATCGAAGACAAATGTGCGTTAATTCAATTTTGGCTACGTTTGAATCAAAGTTATTTCAGCCAAAGTCTCTTCCTTTCTCTCATCCTCGCGTTAAAAGAAATTGTGAGTCGTAAGTTATCTGGCCGCGACAACGAGTGTAAAGTCAGTAAAAAGGCACCGCATAAAAACGAAGATTTATCCTGCCGGGAAAATCCGAAGGAGTCTCAGAATACTACGTTGTTCAGCCCTTTATCTGGAAGGGAGGTGCAGGAAGACTTAATGTCTGGCTCAAGATTGATCCGATCCCAGTTGTTTTCTTTTATAGTCACAACTCTCGTTATAGTTTGTTGCAAATAGAATTGTGTTACAGTGAACCATTGTCTCTTACGAGATGACGACTTCTCAAAACACACAATACCCCATTTTCTTATCTTCTAACTACCCCTTTGATCTGCCGAATGATTTATAACATTCAGAGGGGAAATATAAATTATGGCAAAGTGAATTGTACTAATATGAATTAAGTTATACAATTAATTATTTTAATGCTTTCTATAATAAAAGACAGAAATAGGAATTATATAAAATAATTACAATAACAATTATCTTGAATTACTTTTATGAATACTTTTATCTTTTAAATTGTTTTTTACCCTTTTTTGTATTTGATAGATTTTTCCAACTTTCAAGCACTTGTACTTTTCCAAACGAGACCTTAAACGAGCAAAGATATCTCGACTATTTGCTTATTAGACACTCACCAAGTAGTGGGTCGAGTCGTTCCTTGAAACTTTTGTTTCTCTTAATGCGTTCAACGTCGTTCTCGATGTCAGTGTCGACCATCGTTTCCCACTCGGAAGGGTCGTCAATCAAGCCCTTCTTTGCTTCAAAACTTTCTTCTCGTTCGATACGTCTTTCGACATTATCGTACGAGGAGTTCCGGTCGCTGTACAAAGATTCTGTCGTGTCTGGTGGTTTTAATAATTCAGGATACCTGCAAGGAAAAGAAAAAGAAAAGACGAAATAAAATCGATGCACGTTCTGGACTTTAATAAAAAATAAGACCCCGATTGGCGATCAATTATTAAGCGAATACTTTGAATTCGAAAACGAAATTGAACAATATTTTAGACGTCTACAAAATTTGTCGTTTTTACAGTTTTCTATTTATAAATAAATAAATTTTAATTTGACCAATAAATTTAAAAATCAGTAAATGAGTATTTTATTACCTTTGTAATATGATACTTTGTACAGTTAGAGTATTGTTTTGAACAATATGTCTGTCGTTGTCTTCGTCGGGGAATTTTCTTGCTACTTTATCCCTTTCATAATCCACGTCGCAATCGTAATCCGCCTCACATTCTTCATTCTCGTTTCCTGAAAAAGAACAATTCATTTGATCAATATGATGCCGGACAGAAGTGTTTCTCTTAGCTTTTCCTAAATGTATTCCATTTCAATTTCAAATTTATCATTAGTTTCAATTTACTTTAAGACAAATTCTCTTAAAATTAAAAATAAACATTTCTATATTTAAAAATAAATTCCAATAATTTGACTTTTATAAATGAATAGTTAACCATGTATACATTCATATATATGATAATATTATTCTTTAATATTACCAATAAATTCCCAACTAGAATCAATTGTCCAGGAAGTATCATGAAAAACTCTGGGTCGAATTCTTGGTGGTTGGACTGGTTTTGCAACCGGCATTTTTTTGACCTCACGCGTGCCAAGTCGTTTAGTTAAATTATCAACAGACGATGAAATTAGTGGCGTTTTATCTTCCGTTTCTTCGGTTTCCTCCCAATCAATGGGATGCAGCTGATTTGGATGCATCACACACTGCGACTGTTGCAGCCAACCGGGCTCGCTGTGTCGGTATTTATTTTTCGCTGGATTACTCTTGGGTTTTCGTCGTTGAATGATCGCAGCAGAAGTTTGCATGATGGCATCCGCTGGTTCGGCATAAAATGGACTGCCTTGTTTTGAATCTGGGGTCGAAGGACTGTTTGTCTCGGAGCTCGTTAGTACGAGATTTAATTTATTACGAGGCGGTGTCATCGAGTTTGGACTATTTAGGGAATTGGCGCTACCTGAAAATATCGCATATATTTTTTATATTATTTAAACATTGAAAATGTTGAATTTAATTATACATTTAATTTTTTCGTGTTAAAACTAATAGTAAATGTGTATTAAAACACTGTTTTTATAATTTGTATATGTTTAATCAACACTCATTGTTTAACTGGAGTATATAAGGAATGATACCAAAACTGTTCGTGCTTTGAATATGGTAATCAGCTTGATAAATTAAATTAGATATTATGTACACGTCCCTTTTAGTTAGGAGTACTAATTTGCATCATTCATTAGCAATCGATAATAATAATGTATAATAATTGTACAATACGTTTTAATGAGAACTAACAATGATGGATTCAAATATCTCATTTAATAAATGATGTATAGGAGAATTTTAATTGAATATCTAAAATTAATAGGAATTTTAAGAATATTTGTCGAACGTACAAACTCTAGATAGCAAATCCGGTCGTTTGCCCATTCCCGTTTCCTCGGCCGAGTTGATTTCGGATGTCCTTTGATCGGTTTGTGCAGGTTTAAAACTCGTAAATTCCGGACTTGAGACTTCTTTGTAACTCATCTTATCGGTTTTGTCATTTCGAATGATGAGTCTGTCATTGGGACACCTATCAGTGGGACTCATAATCATTCCCACGCGATCAACTGGTGTCTTCGGCTGGCTGACTTTTTCATTTGGCGACCAGGTTGACTGATTGGATTGATCTGTTGTGTTCCAGATGTCCTCATAATCAGAAATCTTGTCACCAGGAGAGCTACGATAATATGATTCGAGAATATCTGACTCCTGATAGTGCTGAGAATTTTTGCGAGCATCACGATCACGTCGACGTCGTGATTTTGTGGTGCCAGATGGCGTTGTTGGCGAAAGTACTTTTGCGGCAGCGTTGAGGACTAGTTTCGACGTGGGTGAAAGTACCGGAGTCGCAGGAGACAGTGCACCACTCGTCGATAAATTCGAAGCTACTGACTTGTTTGAGGAACCACTTAGCGGACTCAGCAGAGATACGTTTGAGTCTGATGGTGTGTTTTGCTAGGAATAAAAGTAAAGAATTTTAAGTAATTGATCAACTTAATAAACATAATATTATCCATATTTTTGTGTAAAAAGATTATAAAGTATTTCAAGTTTAAGAATATATCTATTAAAGAAACATAAAAGTAAATTAAATAAAAAATATAAAATTTATATTATATAATTTGTGATTCACCTGCGTGTTATCACCACCGTCATTATTCTGACCAACATTAAACGTAACTGTGGTAGTGACGGTGATGTTACTTTGTGTTGTTCCAGGTTTTGCCCATCGTGGCGGCGGTGGCGGTGGACTTTTGACATTTTGCGTCTGTCCGTTGTCTGCAGCAGTCGTTGACTTTCCATCAACAAGAATCGGCGAATTTAAATTGTTTAAATTGGCGATATTCTGATGAAAATTGTGACTCGCAGTAGATCCATTGCCGGGGAACTTATTGCTGCGCGAGAAGTCGGCGACCCGACTCTTGACCTCCGGCTCGGCGATTTCGGAGCTCGCGCTCGGCGGACTGAGAACGTTGCCCTCGACATTGTGAACGACGGGCGAGCTACAACGCACGCTCTGCACGAGATTCGGCGAGATGAGCTTCTGAGACAGCTTCTCGTTAGGCGAGAGCTTCTCGAGCCTCTCCTTTTTCGTGTCCAAAGGCTCATTAAACGTCGTCAAATTCAGAGTATTTGGCGGTGTCGGTCGCGGCTGCCGAGGAAGCGACGAGGCAAACGTGGACGTTGACACTGTACTCGTTGGCGACAGACTTGCTGTTTGACAAAAATGCAATAACAGTTTTAGAAGATTATAATTGAAATAACATATTAGATTATAAAATAGAGAGTTAAAATCTATTTTTTATCATTTTCAACTAATTTTCTCTTTTTAATCATTTTTCAGTTTTTTTGAGATTATACAATATTAATAAATATAATTTTTTAAATAGAAATCTTAAATGTTTCTTTCATAAATTGTATATTTTATACTATACAAATTCATATATTTGATTATGAATATACATATTTCATTCTAAATATTGAGAGTATAATAAATTTACATAGTTTGTTGATTACATAAACATGAATCGTACACAATTTACTTTAAACTAGGGATCTCTATTATTAGGAATAATCCATTGAGAGAGATTTACAACGCGTAATATTATTTAAGCACTGGACAATTGGAATCAACAGTGAGAGAGAAAGAGAGTTGATTTAAGTGAGATTTATAGATCCGGAAGAGTTGATTTAATTGACAGTCTACAGCCAAATATATAGTATATACGAGAGCGACCCCGATGCACTCAATGAAAATCATCGAGCGTCGCTTGTTATTTACGTCGGATCGATTGTTAAATAAAGCGAAAAACACATTGACCATTTTATACGTTTTATAAATATATATAGGTCTTCGAAAATAAAGTACTAATATTGGATGCACTTATATGCCAAGGATGATAGTACATAATAAACAAATTGAGGATTAGATCAATATACATAAATATATATATAAACACGAAGGCTTATTAAAAATAGTATTTGTTTAAAAAATGTATATAATTATAAGTATTAATTATAATGTATAATTATAAGTTTATAATTATATGTATAATTTATCAATTTGTATTTGCGATACAAATTGATAAATACATATAAGTCTTTATGTTGAACTTTTACATTCTCATTATGTTATATCATTATTTCTCGTCTGTGTATTTTTGTTTAAATTATTATATTATTAATATTCGTTTATTATACCTGCATTATGCGACGAAATTGGTGCCAAATTAAGTATTATGCTTTCTGTTGCTGGAGTGCCCACACTATTACTGCTGTTATTATTATTATTATTCAAGTTGTTATTACCTAAACAATGGGTTAAAAACCATTATTATTATTATTAATTATGTAATCAGGAGTTTTAATTGAAATAGCAAATAAATTGGAAACATAATTAATTTGTATAAATCTATACATTAAAGAGCTTTGAGAGTTCGTTAGTCTATTAAAATTGTATATAACTGAATTAATAATGCTTATATTTTATTAACTGAATAACTGTAATTTACCACCGCCAAAACTGCTTAAACTGGATGTATTGCTGCTATTGCTTTCGGGTGGCTTTGGATTCGCCATCGGATACCTCCAAAATTCTTGACCCAGAAGTGCCAAAGACGACAATTGCTGTCTATTTTTGGCCTCGCGCATTGCCCTTGGTAGCGTCAATTGTACCGGCAATTCATCGCTGTTTGCCAAAAAGATATATCACTTTAATTAACAAGATCAAATTGTTTAACGTACTACAATTTAAATGACAATAAAAGTAAACATTTATTTTATTACATCAATATCATTGGAAAAAAGACTATGTTAAATTAGCATGATATGTAACGCTGCATTGTGCCAAAAAATGAGTAGTTTTAACTGAAAAACAATGCGGTTTTAACTGAATCATACATATCATTTAGTAATTCTCGCTAAATCAGTGTAATAAGGCATGTATGTAATTTTAGCAGATTATAATAATTATTTTTTTTTTATTTATTTTTTCTAAATATTTAATTTTTCTCTTTTATAACATTTTTATTGTAAAATGTGCATATCCGTGTAAGAATATGTAAATGGAATAATTATTGTTTTTGCATCTGACGGTGGCGTAAAGTATATATTATTTTCATATATTCATGTGTCCTTGTTTACATTATATGTAAACATAAGTATTTCTCTTTGTTAAACACATTCTTTCCGGAGATATGAAAATAGCGTTATAGATTTTTTTCTTCAAAATTAGCAAGAATGGTGTTAGTTAGTAGTTTTCACTTATTAAAATACTGCTAGTAAAGTTGATTTTTTAGTTCAGTGTGTATTGACTTTGACAAGACAATGCTATGAAAACATTGAGATGAAACACGATTGAAAATCAGATTGAAATCAGATTGAAATCAGACTGAGTTTGTGGTCATTTTTCTTACAAAATATGTATTTGTGATTAGCATAAATTAGTTTTGCGTATATTTGTGTAAATCTAGCACGTTCTTTCATGCTGAATTAATATTTTATTTTTTCCGTGATATTTACATTAAAATAACATGGGAATTGAATTATATTTTTGATTAAAAATTATATTATTAGAAATTTGTCTTTTTCATCGCATATAAATAAATTTGCTTAACTTTCACAAGTCAGATATAATAGCTGGATTCATAGTGTATGACATATCAATGAAAGTTCGTTTGTTTGGATGTTTAGTGAGATCAAATTACGAGATTATGGAAAAGTTGTTTTGCGTTGACTCACCAGCATTGTGAGTAGTGAGCTATGAGCGAGGGGATGTTATCGAACCTATTTTCGCTCGTTTCCAAACTCAACTTTCCTTTGTTGGCTTGAATAAGATAGTGTTCGATGTAAGGTCCTTTTCCCGGCGGCAGCCTCACGGACAACGCCATCGTATCGCTTTGGCTTGACTGCCTTACTACGAAATTCTGCAAATAAAAAAGTCATTAGTTTATCTTTATTCTAATTATTTCTCTTCATTAACTAGTTACGTTTCGCATTACAATTTACAACATTTGTTAATACATTTGGTCGGACGTCCAAAAACACGTTATAGTCAGAATTTAATGAGATATCATTTAATTGTTAATTATATTATTGTCTTTTATTCAAATATTTTACTTTAAATATTGCAAAAATGATATTTATATATATATATTCAATATTTTGAAAATAAATATCTCCCGTCCTAAATATTAAAATTTATTTATATTTGAAGAAACGAACGATATTAACTTAAAGAACATTTATTTCATTTACGAACAAATTCTGACTATCTATTAATAACAAATATTGTTATATAAACAGAATGACCATTTAAATCGAAATTGTAAATTCTGTTTTTAGGTTAGTCGAACGTCCTCCTTCGACCCCGCCTTAAAACACAAAACCGTTTTTTTTTATTTTTACGTTAAAATAACGTTGAATATACATTCATGTGTCTTCGTTTGTTTAACACATTGTTTTTGGAGATATAATAAAAATAGCGTATGAATATAACATTGAATTTCTGTAATTATTGAATTAATTAAAATACTTTTACATTTATTTAACATTTAAATTATATACATTCACATAAAATCAAAGTTTATGATTACAATGAAAAGCAACAATAGTCGGGTTTCATTAAAGTTTGACGACTCGACTTTTGCAACATTACCGAAGAGGCTTTTTTTCATCTTCTGTTCAAACCTGAGAAGACAAAAAAAATAGAGAAGAAGAGGACATAATTGCGGGACGTATTGTTTTGGCGGGGCGCGGCGCGGGACGGTTACAACAAACAATCGACAAAGCCGGAAAACAATGCGCCGCCCGACGACAATGACTCGCCTCTTTTCGAACGTACTTTTGCGCTGAATACGTCGCCCGGCGGAATAAATGTTCGGCCCAACGAACAGGTGCTCCGACGCCCGTTTCCGTACCCAATCATTTTGCATTTCTCGCAGTGCTTTTTAATGATTGCAATCGTTGCAAACATTAATGTCTGCTTGTGTCGCCTTGACATATTTTTTTATTCTTTTTTTTCTCTCTCAAGTATTTTTTTAGTTAAAATTATAAAAAGAAAGTTGAGGAGTCTTATTATGAAAAGAAAAAATAATAATAACAAACAGTAAAAAAAAATCTGTTTTCTTTTGCTTTATTGTAGTAACTTCATTCTTAGAAATTTTAGTATACAATTGGTTTTGCATAATAGTATTATGTAATGATTCGATATTTTGATTGAATAAAATTCAATTTTCTTAGAGTTTATAATGTTATTATTTTTGGACTTTTATTAAAATCTTGTTCAATCTGCCTTTTGAAATGACGCTATTTGAAATCCGATGGGAACTATGTATTATATTATGCTATAACTACATATTGACATACTTTCGCAGCGTTATCACACAAGTTCCTACGGATCTTTGTTTTTCTTCTTATAGATCTTACAGGTATTGTTTAGAATGCTACAGCCGGTATCTCTTGAATTATGTATGTAAGATAAATATCGAAATAAGAATGTGCAATAGTGCATTCGATTTCATCTCGAATGAATTAATAAAGAAACGACAGGATTGAACGAATACTTGATTCAGACAAAAACAATACATTTTACATTTTTACTCTTTGTATTAAAACTTTAAAAATATTTTTAAATACTTTTTAAACTTTGAAAATTTTTTGTCAATATTATTTGTAATATAATTATTATAAATATATTATAATAATAAGACATATTATTTATTTCAATTACTGATAAATAATAATAAAATTTGTGACTGTTTTAATTTTTACAATGTATTAATGATGAATGAATGACACAAGAAAATGATTTATTTTTCATTCAATTATGTTTAAAAGTAAAAGATTGTTTCGAAACAGCAGCATTTGTCAAATGTAATTACTTTCATTTGCAGATTAACAATTACAGATTTGTGATAAATGCTACCGCTATATTCGTGAAAATTACAAAATGTTATACATTTATGAATTTCATTAAAGTTCTCATAAATCTGTTGAATTCTACACAGTCGTACACTAATGCAATTTGTAATTATGAAACGCGATTTATAAACGATGTGTACATGTAATTAAATATTTTGCAAACAATATTTGATAAAGTTGTTTCATTTTATAAAATATTACGATAAAAAAGTAAATCATTTATTAATTTAAACTTGGTTTCCTTTAATAAAAAATGAATTACATGCTTTATTAAAGATTTGTATTATTAAAAATATTATAATGAAGTAGATAAAGTATAGCAATGTTATTAAAAACCGTAGTCAAAGGCTTTTTAAACTTTGTTTTAATTAAAAAAGGTTTGAAAATAATGTATAATAAAAGTTTTAATATTTAAAAGATATTTTATATTAAAAACGCAAACACTTAATTTAAACATTTGTTATTAACTATTTTTTAATGATTTTTTATTGTTTCAAAAGTTATTAATGTGTATTATTCGCTATTAATTATCATTAATATTTATTATATTTAAATAAAAATAAATATTTTTATTATTCTTAACGGCTTCTTATGAAGTAAAGAAGCCTCCAAAAATTGCATCTCGCAACATGTGTCACGGATGCGGGTTCGTTTGTAACTTGGGCTTCGGCATCAATACCCTCACTAGACGATCACGGGATATTATGCTCCCCAAAGACAAGGATGAACGACGCACGCTCACGCGCCGCTTATAAGCTTTCGCAACCTTCGTTCACTTGTGGAAAACGTGTTGACATCTATTGGTCACAACTGATACTACAAATTTGTACGCGAAATTTAAATTATTTCAATGATTTTATTTCAATAAAAATAATATTCATAATAATAATTTCAATTGATAAAATAAATTAAAAAAACATTTTTCAGAAAGTTGTTTACATTAATTTTTTGTTGATGAAAAATCAGAAATGATTATTTTAAATCCAAACTGTTTCTTATATTTCAACATTTGTAATAAAAATGACGAGTAAATATTAAGTTTTTGTTCGACATAGAATCATGCAATTTGTACGTCAAACGAATGCATATGGAACACTTCCTTTTTCGGGGAAAATATATCGCAATGCACAGACGCTTGACGAATGACACTCGATATTACCATTCTCTTTGCAGCTGTCATTCGCGAAGCCGTATTATCAACAGCGATGAAAACCCAGCGGCAATATTTTACGTTTTACTCTCTTTTTTTTATCAATTTAGATATGCACTTTCATTGCATTTGATAAATAGACATGCAAATTTCAGACGAAGCAAACATTATTATTATTGTCTACACTTTTTATATACATTTCCACAAAAGTTATTTCGGTTATAATTCATGTTTATCTGCATTTTCTAAAACCAAATTTTAGTAATGCATATATGCGGATTGATTTGAATTAAAAGTATTTTTAAATAAAATAAAAACTACTTTTCCTTTTATATATCATCAAAAGCAAAAGCTTTATTTGTCGAATGAGAGCAAACGTTATCCTACAAGTATACCAAGCTAATGTCAAAAGTTGATAAATTAGCATTTTTGTCGAATATTCATGAAACGAGAATTAACGACAAGTTTAATGCAAAACTTTCGCAAAGCCGCGTGCAACTCCTTTATGAGATTCGCCGCAACTATATAAATTTACAGTGGAAACTTGTGAGAAAATTCGATCAGTGCCGGAAATTAAATTTTGCAAAAGTAACTACTTATGTATCAAAAAAGAAGATGAAGAAGAAAAAGAAGAAGAAAAATTGGTAGTATATGAAATCGGACGATTATACGAATCAAATGCGTAAGACGAGAACCCAATTTGGAGTATCGCGAATATACGCGCGCGCGTTCAAGCGTATCGCCGCGCGAATGTTTCGTGCGCAGCGTGAAATATGATTATTAGCCGCGGCCGCAGTGGTATTACTACTAGTATTATATAGCACTGCCGCGTATTACTGAATGCACAAATGTATTCAAATCCCCGGTGTTTCAACGTGCGTTTATGTTTGTAGGTTATTTTGATTTGAGATCGAAAATAACGGTACAGATGTTGCGCTGGCATTTGCCTGTTAATGGATGATTATGGCTATTTGATGCTTGCTGGCAAATAGCAAATTCGATGCCAAATACGTGTATTTATATATTATATATAATATATAAATAAGCCAACTCAAAATGCAATTTTTAAACTTCTTACATTACTACAGAAGAATTATTTTAATTGCGGGATAATTATCAAAAGTTGTTTGACATTCAAAGTGGGGTAATTATGAAAATTATTCTAGCAAGATTTTAAAATATATATTATTTACTGTATAATGATGGTATACTGTCAGTGTTAGCAGGAAGAATATACAAACATGAAGAAACACTGATGACTTATTATTAACATTCATATTTTTATGAACATGTATATTTCATAAAGTACTCTGTAAATGTGAATTGTAAAAATGTAGTACATTTTATATTGCATTTACTAGAAAAGTAAATTCAAAGTATAAAAATATAGTTAATACCTTGTAACTTTATAAGCATTCTAAAAATTTATAGTGAACTACGAAAATACAGTACATTAACATAATTATTATATATGATGAGATATAAATGATTAAAGTTGCAATATAACTTTACAGTATAACTATAAAATTTTATTATTGGAACTATAATTTTACCTATTCTGGTATAAATTTATACAATTGTAACAAAAAATATTGTCTAGTCATTTTTATTGAATTTATAATTAGGTTTGGTTTTTTAAGTAAAAAAACAAATTTAATTTTTATACTCTTTTAATTTTTAATTTTATATTTTAACTTAAATAATATATTATTTAACTTTTAATTATATATTTATAGATTGAAATATAAAACCAGCATTCAATTCATTGAAATACTCA
>JABFPJ010002638.1:0-18788 GCA_022817425.1 Gryon sp. ZL-2020
TATCAATTCCTAGCGTTACACACATATAATATCCTAATTTAAAAATCTAATTATGGCCAGATTAGGTACTGTGGTTTCCTGATCATGGCCACATCAAAACCCAATTGCAATTTTTACTAGGGAAATATATAACTTTTTGCCGAAAATATATGTGCACATATTCACATATATTTTTGCATATATTTCGAAATATATTTTCTTCCGTTAGGGTTATATATAATTTGTTACAATTTTTATTATATTTTATAGCAATTTTTTAAATATGGTCCACACATAAATAAAAATTCTATTTTTCTTGACTTAAAAAATGTTTGCGAGTGTCGAGAGAATTGAACCCGAGACTCAAAGTTGGTAGTCCACTACCTTGTCCACTTGACTATTTTCGAGTTTGAATTCACAACTCGTATTGAGAAATACACTTATACATTTTAGTTGTAGTGATGAGTGTATTTTCCAATACGAGTTGTACATCAAACCTGGAAATAGCCGAGTAGACAAGATGGTGGGCTAGTAATTAGGAGACTCGGGCTCAATTCTCTGGACCTAGCAAATTTTTTTAATTCAAGAAAAATAGAATTTAGATAAAATAAATTTATTAACAAATAATCTTTAACAATATTTATGTTAAGAAATAAAATAAAAAAATTAATTTAATTAATTTATAGAACATATGTAAAAAATTGCTATGAAATATAATAAAAGTTGTAACAAATTATTACACAATTTACTATTATATGTAAAACAAATTATATAACACAATATAATAATTTTTATTATATTTTACAGTAATTTGCTCAAAAATACTAGTATAAAACACTTTCTCAATGAATAATAGTAATTTTTATTATAATATTTACCTCAGTTTATACTGAGGTTTACACGATAATTCATTGATATCGTTTATTCTTTTACATATAAACTTGTTTGTAATGATACTTGGAAAATTAATTGCACAAATTATTTAAATACTGTAGAACCTGTCCTTTTCTGTCCTTTTTGACCTGCAAAGAGCTCACTATTGTTATCTTTTTTTCATACCAAAACATAGGTTAAAAAAGAGAAAAATAGTCGACTTTTCACAGGTTCTACTGTACAGCTAATCATATATACATACATATATATACATATATACAAATAAGGTAAAAGTACGGGTTTTCAATATTTTAAGTTCAGGTTTTGACCGTACGAGAAAGAAAGCAACAGAAATATCATTTTCAGTGTTAAATGTCAAGAACCGGAGCACTGTCGAAAATCGACGCCATTACCTTATTTATTTATTCAAATCGAGCAGAATGAAAATGATTATACCTTGAATTCTATGATATCTATTTCAATATAATGTAATCACGTTTGAATACATTTAATTTAATACATTTGAGGTTATAATAAAAACAAAATAATAAATAATTAACATTACTTATTCATTAAACTATTCAGCTATTTACTTGACATGCGATACAACTACTTAACTTTATATTTCAAATGTAACAAATATTTGCATGTAGATAGAAAACTCGTGTTTACTATCTTTTCTATCTTAAATTCATTATAGCAAATACATACTGGTGCATTCAGTTTAAGTTACTTACGTTATCTATATAGTTAGTTGCATACATAAATAAGTATATAAATGAAAAAAGAAGTTATAATTAATATATGCAAATTATAATAATTTGGTGAAAAATTAAAAGAAATTAAAATACACACACTGTAAAAATGGGTTTTGATTTATTTTCTTAAATTCAGTAAAATATTCTTACATTCAGTATAAAATGTTCTTAAATTAAGTTTAAATTGTCTTAATTAAGAACATTTTACACTGAATTTCAGAATATTTTATACTGAATTTAAGAAAATGAGACAATCATTTTTTACAGTGATCTCTCTCTTGTATACTATAAATAATTGAATCTTCATAATTGTTCAAACATAAAAATCAAACTTATATTCAACGATTTCATTAATTTGATCAAGCGCTTATTAATATTATTAAGACGCCTGACTCTAACAAGAAAACGCAATCATTAATTTTAACTTACCACGTCTAATAGTGCATTAGCACCTTTAATAGCTCCAGCATCGTATCCACTACCTTTATAGCCGTGTACAATGATCTTAAAGTGATTACTGACATTAAAATTTGATTGTCTGTAAGACTCAAAATTATCACCGTACGTAATTGTCTCTGGATTTTTTCGTTGAGCTCTTGTGTATAAAAGAAATCGTGTTTTAATAAAGTTAGGATGCTGAGGAGCACGTTTTGATGAAGGTGATTGACGATCGGCAAAGCATCCTACGAGGTCTATTCAGTGTTGTAAAATCAAAATGCTAATTAATAATTTTATATATAATAATTAATGAAACTGACTTTCAATATATAATATTTCAAAAATATATAAAATAACAACTTAATAATAATAATGTTTAATATCCGGAAAATAAATTAAGCTTTTGACGGAACATACCGTAACAAACTTTTGCAGCACGTTCTTCACGAGTTGCCAAACGAAGACTTATCATGCGGTTTCTCATCTCTCCGAGTCTCACTGAAAGACGGTTGAATTTATAGTTTACTTAAGTTAACTTTACGACTTATGCTTAAATTGAAGTTTAGATTAATGAAATATATGCATTCAAGAAAACTTTATCGGTAGTCGAGCCGGTATTTTCAAACTTTAACTAATTGAAGATCGAATGAACTATTTTAGTAGGCTTAATTTTTAATGACTTATTATATCTTTGAATAACAATATGTAATTTCATTCGGAGTTTACATATTATAGTAAATATCGGCGAAGATAATCCGGCAGTTTTGTTTTTTCTTAAGAAGTTTTTTGCATTTATTTTTTCTGTCTATACGTATCCTTATTTTTTATGTAATACAGTAGAAAATTTCAATATATATATTTAATGATTGACCTAATTCAATTTTGTATAATCCCAAAATATAGTTATCAGTTTAAAAAAATAGAAGTTAATATTTTTCATGAAAGTAAGATCATTTGCTAAACAGCGAATAACTTTCGCGCATACTTTCTTTTATTGTTATTGTTTACGGCAAATTGGATTTAAAATCCAACCAGTTCGCGTGAGTAATTTGAACATGTAATAGATCTTGTGATGAATAACTTATTGCTCACATACATACACATACGTAACTCAACGAGTTTAAAGTGAAAATAAGCATGAAAGTAATTCTCGCGTTCTCTCTTTATCATCTTCACCTAACAAGGAAACACCGCGAACAAAACCGGTCGCGAGTCGATAAATGAAACTTGCAGCACTTACTCTGTCGTATGCCCTCGCTTGACATAGACAAGATCGACATAATCGTGAGCACACAGCACAGATCGATAAATCGCGTAAAGCTGTGCATGTTTTCTCTTCAAAGCGTCGAATCCGAATCGGACAGTGAATTGAACGACCGCGCATCACTTTGTGTACGAAATGATTCTCGGCACTTTATTTTTCGTCGCGAATCGCTTGGGCAAGTGCGCTGCAACTGTTGGCCACTTGAGTTTTTCATACGTAAACAGCCGTCTCGATTGCCACGCTCGGCCCGTCGCCGCTACACAGGATCGTTAAGCCGATCGAGGTCGACCGCTATTCTTTTTAGTACAACGACAGTACGAAACAAGAAAAAAGAAAAATTCTCGAAAGGTTGATGCACTTTTTTCGCGAACCCCAAATTTCTTTTCTTTTCAAACTTTCTTTTTACATAAAGTCGTTGTGACACTTTTGTTACATCAATTTCTTCTTTAATTAAAAAATGATATTCAATTATAAATTTGCAATTTGACAAGTTAATTTACGATATAATTTGTTATTTAATTAGTTTTCATTTTAATTTACTTTGCTTAGTGTATACGTTTTTTACTGGAGATTCACTGACATTATATAAAAAAGTTTTCTTTTTATGAATGTAGGCTATTACATGCATAAACAGATTTCGATGTACACATGGTAAATTAACTTTGTAAAACCATCTCTTAAAGAATGCATCGTTTTGGCGAAAGTAGGTTATGTGAAGATTTTTTGTGGTACAATATTTAATGGAAACATAAAATTGAACCTACGATTTTGCCAAGAACTAATATACAATAAAATAAAAAGAAATCTTTGTTTCGATTAAAATATTTTTTAATATAAAAAGTTGCAAGAACAATTTTTTCTTGTAAGAAAAGACATTTTAAATAAACTAATAAAAGCACGGTATCTCCTCAGATCTGATAATATACTGTGATAAATCATTTTTATTGAGTTACTTCAACATCACTAGAAAATTGGATGTATGCATAAATGATAAGTGTCATTAACTTGCAAACTAGAATATAAATGTACGCCAATGTTGACGTTATTGAGTTGAACTACTAAATAATTTTTAATTAAAGCAATCATATAGATGATTTTGAAATCAAAGCAGTTTGTTAGTGTTAGTATATTACTTTCGAATGAATGAAACAGTTTTATACAAATTAAAATTTGAAATTTTTACTTTGCTTAATTAATTATATCCAACAATCGAAAAATAATAACGATCTATAGTTATTTAAATTATGTAACTCCGTATGCACAAAAATTATTGATTTTATGTGAGCTTGTCAGCATACATGACATTTTTGTATTGCAGAAATATTAAATCAACAATGGAAGACAACCAGTTACAAGGTCATTACAAATCAACAAACTTTCATACTGTTCACGAAATATGCAGTTATTATTTTGTATAATAATAATATAATCGACTTGATGTATGATTACAGATAGATAGCAAATGTGCAATTGGAAAGTATTGTTATTTGATCTATAATTCATTCAGTAAGATGTTAGGAAATTAATATTTAATATGCACTGCATATTACACAGTTAAATGCCACTAATCAGAGTAAAATATACGAAACTAGTTTCAAAATCACCGATTTCTAAATAAATTTGTAGGTTATTTTCCAACCAGTTCTCAATGATAATAATTATAATATGCTTTTTGCAGTAACACTTATCTTTTGATATTTAATTTTTTAATTGATATCTAGATAAATATTATTTGTGTAATAATAATATGTTGAAAGTAGTGTTGTAAGGTTAATAAAATAAATAGTTAATAATAATAATTAGAGAATATTAATAGATGTTAATTATTATCGTTTAGGTAATTTTAATATTCAATTTCACTTTTCATTAATTGTGTTCTCTTTAAATAACTCCAATAAAGAATTCTACTATGTATCTCATTGTTGACAGTTTCATTCTATTTGACCATATTATTTCCATATTGACATTTGAGCATTGTTCTTCTTCACACTGCTTTCCCTTGACGATCTTTGCGACCCGTATGATTCTGATGCAACTTTGATGACGATAATATACGTACGGTATTTAAATCCAGCGAAGCATAACTCATTGCGTATAAGTCCCGTATATAAAGAGATGTCGCTAAGCTTCTCCTTAATTTAGAATATTCTGGAATAATCCTCAACGGTTAGTTGCACCCTTTTAAACATATTTCCTAGAAAATACCAACAAAAAACTACGAACAAACACAAATGAGCGGAAAATTGCAAAGAAATTGTTGAAATTTCTTATATACTAGAGCGAATAAAATGATCCTTGAATGTAACCTGCAATGTAAGTGGACAGATAAAAATTTATGACTAACTTGTGTCTTACAAAAACGTCATTATATAAAAGCCAAATAGTTTTTACTTGAGAATTGCCCATACATCGAATGGACATGGTGGAAAAAATCAATTGAACATGCTAGTTTAAGTAATAAATGTTAAGTAAAACGTAACACTGAATGTTTGAACATAATGTGAGCAACCGCGTGCTAATAATTGGAAACTTATGCAACACTTAAATTTGCAATCTCTTCGTTGAAATTCATCATTAACATAACAGTTTAATCGTGCAGAGTCTACGGTAAGATATTCTGTACGAAACCAAGAAAGAAGTTACTTTATGAATCACATCGTTATTTATCATCTTATTTTCAGACTCTTCATACTTCATTCAATTGACAAAAACTATATGCGATAATTATGTTGATGTTAATTGGAAACGAAAACAAAATCATGTCAGAACAAAGATTTTGAAGAAATCACAGTATTGTACATTTTTATTAAGTTTTATAAAAATTAGCATGACAATAAATAAATTATTTCTGCTAATAAATCATGTTTTTTACCCGAATCCTTTCCAGAGTTGAATGTGTATTAAATGTATGTTTGTTAAAAATGTGAGAATAACTTATCATTTCCTACTTAGGAGATGACAAAGTACTTTAGCTATTACATCTCTATATACTTTTTATTAGCAAAAGATTATAAAAATGAATTCAATTTTTCACTTAAGCAATTTTGTTTATTCTACTTTCTTCAATGACGTTGCAACAACAAATCTTTTGTTGTTTATAGTTTTCTTCATTCAACTGATATGGTGTTGAAAGCGCGTATATTCTATCTAAATTGAACAATTATATTAATTAAATATTAATTAATTAATTAATTCGAAATTAACCGGCATTGTTCTTTATTGTGACATAATAAAACACGCAAAATTTAATCATGCACTTTATGTCGCAATGCGTTTTATGATGTAGAGCATGTAATTATTCATGAAAATTGTAGCAATGAAATTTTATAGTGTTATATGAGTTTAAATAATCCCCTATGTTTAAAGAAATTTGTAATAAAGTTATACGTAAACAATTTGTGTTTTAGTGAGTTACTCATTTGAAAGTGCATAATAAATTTACGTAAAACTATGTTTTATAATTAAACAAAATTCTTGAAATCAAAGTTAAGGTTAATTTAACATTAGCGCTATAATTTGTCACACAACAGTATATATGGAAACCTATTATTATATATATATATAATTTACACAGTTAACATAAGTATTATAGTATAATTTATATCTTTTTGTAGAATGTTTTGTAAAAAATATATACTTGAATACCCATGTTATATTTCACAAGGTAAGTTATTTATTTATGCAACGTTCATAGAAATTTATTTGTTATTTTAATGTAAATTTTTATTTTATTGTTCGGTAGATATGCAAATTGGCATTTTGTTGTTTTTTAAATTGTTGTTTTGAATAAAGTTTAATTGAAAAAAAGAAATGATTATTAAACATGAATAATTTTAATTCCATGAGTTTTAATAACCAGACATTTCTCTAACAATTTACTTTCACTTATGGATTTTCACTTCATGATACTTTGTGCTACTTATTTTATATATTATTTTTTTAAATATATTTAAAAATTTACTATTTTTATACGAAAATCTTTTAAAATACGTTTAAAATTTAATTGACTATCGCTATTATTATTTTTTTATATTAAAAATTTGTCTGATAAAATGTACATTACCTTACTTAAATATTTTTTCGCATAAACAATTTGTACCAATATAAGATATATCATAACTGCGACATCTCATTATAGTATGTCGCAGTTATGATATACTTACTATATACTATAATGATATAATTATTAATTAGAAAGAAAACTGGAAATTAGGTAAGGAATGAAGGAAGTGTGACAATAAGGACACAATAAACACGTATACTCATTTGTAATATTCGTTCAATAATGTGTATCATACTTTAGACATGTATATTTATATCGCATAGCAGCGTACAGTATGTATATATAGATTGGATGTCCAATCACGAGGACCCAGTTTCGTCTCTTGAAGACAATTCGAATTGCAAGTATATATTTTCTGTTTAACTTCCTGTATAACTCGAATTCGATTCGTTTGTTCACATTTGAGTTCGCTATCTCAGACACTCAACATTCTCGTATGAATAATTCCAGTTCTTTCCATATATTTACCTATTTTTATATATATATTTATATATATATACTTTTGTTTTTTCATATATATGTATGTACCAAGCGCTACTTCATCGAAATACGACCATTCTTCACATTTTTCTTTTATTTTTGTATATATATAACTCATTTCCTTTCAGTCATTAAATTGCGATCGCTTAAATAAACTTGTGTAATCGTGAAGTCGTGTTGCAACGGACCCAGCGACAACCGACCATCTCAAACCTGCGCAATTATTATACACCATCGGTTTCCAATGTTACCATTTGTATATTTTAATCTAGTTAAAATATCCATTTGTTATAATATATTCATATATATTTATATATACTATATTAATATACTCTAATAACGATAAATGCAACACGTTGTTAATTTATTACACCTTTGCAACTTAGAAAAATAGTCCTGACAACGCGCGACCAAGTCTCACGTTTAGCGAACACACCGAGGATGACAAGTTTCTTCTTTTTTTTCTTGTTTATTTTATCAACGCTACATTGTTGAATTTCGATAAACTAATTGTTATTTTTGCTAACACTTCAGTAAGTAGTACCAACTGCAAATCATTACATTAAAGTGGCGTCAAACACCTTATCTTATTATAAACCATGTGGAATCCACGTTCTCATCTTGTCACTTTATTGCGTCATATAATTTATGCGAGTTTAAGTTTCTGAACTCTCGTTCAGAACATACGAATACCAGCACGCCAGTCGTTAGGTAGGATTTTTTCGCACCGAAGTGACAAGTGATGTTTTTCCGCAACAAACAGTGTTGTATATATATAATAATATTAAAGTTTATACTATTTACAGAAATACTCTTCTTGACTGAAGCATTTAGAGAAAAATAGCACCTTTCGCGAAGTAACTTCACGATTTCTAACTTTTCAAAACATCATAGCGTATACGCATCAGTTGCAGACAATGGATAAAATAAAACTTAACAATCCTTTTTCTTTCTTTCTTTCTTTTTTTCACAATTTTACAAGGCAATGCTCGTTTCTTTTGATTTTGTCTAATTGAAAATTATGAGAAGCTTTTCATTCAACTAAAGTTCTTTCAAACAATTCACTCATTATTCGAAAACTGAATGAATTAACTTTTTTTAATTACTCGTTTTTACTTTTTCATAATCATTTTTTAATCAGTTGTTTAATATTTTTGCAAGACAGATGTTCTTTAAATTCATGTATTTTTTTACCTTCGTTCAAACTTTTAATCTCTTTTAATTAATATCTGACAAATTAAAATAGAGATATATTTGATTTAGAAATTTAAATACACAAGGAAACCTGAAATGAAACAGATTTCATCAGTTTCGGAAACAATGATGAATTGAGATGATTTCATAGTAAATATGGCACTGACGTATTTGTAAATACAGGATTAGGGAAATGCACATATGTCTGAACGTTACAATAATCTCGTCGCATCGTTAAATTCTCATCGATCAAAATGACGATGTACAGTCACGTTTAAATCTATACATCGGTCGCTGCGTCGCGCGAGACGTGGTGACGGTTTTAATAAAATCTGGTAAAACAATCAAACAACGATAATACTACATTAAAGATTCACGCGCTACTACAACTATGTTGATTCGTTTCGGGGCCGGCTTTTCATTCAGTATTATCTGTATTTACCGTTTTTTTCTCATTAAGTAATTTTAGTATTGACAATGTTAGGTTCAAATTAACACTTTTTTATAGTTTAATATATTTTTCTAGTTAAAAATCAGTATATTTCAGTAAAACATTTTTTAATGAATGATTTATTAGAACATTCGATTCTGGTTTTATATAATTTTTACTTTCATCAAATTGAGATAAAATATATTATAAATCTATTTTGATTGTAATTTCTACGATAAAACATTTTACGAGTTAGTTAGATTTATATGCATCATATAAAACGTGCATGAGTATTTTAATAACTTTTCTGTTTATAGTTTTTATACTAATTATCCATTGTATCTCAATTGGAAATTTTAACTTCAAATTTGTTGAAGTTGAATAAACAAAAATATACAAAAAGTATTCAAATTTCTATAAAAGGAATGTATAGTTATTTAATTTAGTGGAACAAATTTAAAAATAAATACTGTACACAATAAAATGTCTACTTAAACTGTAATAATTTAACATATGATCAAAAGTCTTTTTTATGTGTACAACTATTTTCTATATATCAATGTTTTACTCTAAGTAATAACAAAAATCTATAATCGATATAACAATAATATCTGAACATCAACAAATGAAAGCTCTCAATGTTATCGAGCGAATGAAAAATCGGTCCGCAATAATAATTGCTTTCTAAAAACGTATATTCAACCATTTCGATTATTTTTCCTTTCCGTTTCATCATAAAATGTGTTGCAATTGACGCTGCTTCTAATCAATCAGCACATTGTGCCCAAGTTATATTTATTTATTCATTCCTTCTTTTTTTGTTTTTAAGTTTTCCTTTTTTGTTTTTCGATTACGAACATCGCAGCACGCGTACAATATAAAACGCTGCCTAATAACTCAATCAGTTCGTAGCGAAAGAGGTCGGTGATCGGTCGGGGTCCGTGTTTTTCGCAGTTAACGAATCTCGTCACACACACGTATGTGCAGTAGTACAATTCTACGGTTAAAATCAGCATTCGTAGTAGGTCAAAAATACAAATGTTTCTACAAAAAAAAAAACGATCTTAATATTGTTAACTCATAACATACTTATTTATATACAGGAAAACAATTATTTACAATCAACATTCTAATAATTAATTGAAAAAGTCAAAGATATATTACAAATGCACTCTTTCCAATAAAAAACGCAAGTCAAACAGGTTCCATTTAATGTCATTGTTGTTTAACATATAAATAACTGATACAATTTGTATTCAACGATGTTAACATAAATATATACATGCGTGCACACGTGCGGCATATATATATTTATCTAAATATATTTTGGTAACGCATCTAATGCGCTACTTTGTGTAACTCGTAAATACTGTCTGGGGGAATATTATTAGTTGGCGATTATACCGTTGTTCCTTATGTCTTTTACGATAATTCTCAAATTAATTTATACATTTATATTGGGATTGGTTTTTTCAATTCTCGAGCGATTCGTTGGCTTGGCTATGTTTGCTCTTCCAACGCGTACGTTGATTATGGCTATTACGATGAATGACAATGCGATGATAATGCTGATTATGTTGACGCGAATGATGATTACTATAATTATTCCTTTAACCACCAATTATTCTTTTATATTAATTCTATTCTTACCAACAGGTCGTTTATTTATTTTTCATTCTAAATCTTTCTCGCAACATCGTTATATCGATCATTCAATTCTTGCGAACGTCAAGTTCGATCTCGTCGTCTAACCCCATCTCCGCCGTCTACTGAGATAAATTTTGTTCGTCGGAACTGGTCGCTGATATTTCGCCTCAGATTTATGCAAGTTCCTATAATCTACGTTTAACTATATCTTTTAAATTCAAATATTGCATTTGATGGTGTGTGTAATGCTTGATCAGATTACAAAAAGGTATATAGAATTTGATGTAATTGAGTAGCATGGTCCATCAACTTTCAACAACGACTTGTAATGTTCAAGCTTTCAAACTTTGAAAGTGTGCTTTTCTCATTACAAGTCATGTGAATTCAAGTATGGATTTTTGCACAAATAACATCTCGTCTATGTTACATGAATAATTGACCCTTTCGAAGATTTCTTTTATTTAATTTTTTTTGTTTATAAATGAAGAAACGAAAATTGCGGCAGACCGCTCATTTCAGCATGTTTTCCTTTCTTCTCTATTTATTTAAAGCATTTTGACATGTCTATTGCTTTTGAGTTTTACATTGTCCCTGCTTTCTTTTCCTACGATTAATAACATTAAATTTACAATTAAAATATGAAGAAATGGATGAGATAAGAACGTGCGATTATGTTTTTTTGTTTTGACAAATTGTTATTGTTAGATGATGATGAAATATCAAAGAAATGCAAATAAAAAATCTACGATTATTGAAAAACGTTCACTGATATGTTATCGTGGCATGTGAAATGAAAAAATTGAAGAATGTACGTGGCGAAAAAAAGGAAATATGAGCTTTAATGAAAAATCAGGAAGTGAAAAAGAATAAAGATGGATATGTAGATATCTCATTTCGCAATTCTGCGCCAGATTCCTCGTTTTACCCTTCCCTATAAAAACTATGCAACGTCAAAGCAGATATGTACAAAATCGAAGGGATGCGATAGCAAAATGGGAAATGGCATTTATAGGTATTTATTCGTTAGATTCTGCACTTTATAATTAAATTCACTTCAAATATGGTCACCTCAATATTCTTAAACTTTTCAGCTTAATTTTACATTGTAATATTCATTTATTATCAAAAGATCGTAACTTTTTGGAAACCATTTCTTCTTATATAAATTATTTTAGTTGGACATAAAGTTTTATATTCAAAGAAATTTCAAAATTTTTCTCACTCTTTAGATCATTATATACTTTTATTGATCTGAACCTTCGTTTATATACTCTGAAAAAGGAAAGATATCTTTTTATAAAAAATTAAATATATCCATTATTTCATACATTTCAGACTAAATTCGGCTATTATTTCAAAGATGATGTGATGTAGGCATTATTCAAATACAATGAGTTCTTCCAATCATCAAAGAAGTCTTGCGTGATATGTAGGACAGTCTAAATCTATAATAATGCTGCATGAGTTATGTCGCTTCGACAATCATTGTTTGTTCAACTTAAACAAGTTAAAAAGCATATCAAAGTACAATTATATCATATAATTTGTAAAATTGTTGTTAACAAATACTAAGAATGATGTTGAAATCTTTTAAAATTTGATTAGACAAATTTTAATTAACGCGCAAAATAAATAATTATCATCCAGCAGGAAATGCGAGTTGCAATTAAAACTGTGAATAAGTTTGTATCTGTTAATAAACTTTGGCAAAGTTGAGAAGAACTATTCAACTCAAGAGCATCATCATGAGAGACGTCGCAAAGTCATGCGTGAGGATGGGGTATTTTTTTTTGTTTATTCTCGTTAGTCGAAGCATCGTCATACGTGTTTAAACGAATCGTCGGACTATGCGAGCAAATATACTAATATTTACTCGCAGTAGCTGTTGACTACAACCATTTCATTACACCAAAGAAATGTTAGTTCGTTCTTTTAAGATACCCTTTAATCAATTTTTATTTCATTGTAAAGTTGTAAAATAAACAAATACAACACACAATTTTGACTCAGATTCACTGTTTTCTGTATGATAAATATTAAAAAAGATTTTAATTCTTTACTTCTATGAAGCAATGCTCTAAAATGTATGGAGGTAAATCGTCCGATTTAATGCTAAACATTATATGGCCTTCGACTTCTTTTTTATGATATAATTTCGTTCTCATTTGCTTCTTAACTTTATCTAATAAGCCGTCGCAAAGTGTAAAAAGTGATTTTTGCAAAAATTTAATTTTTCTTTATGTGCATATTTGAAAAAATGACAGGTCTCTCATGAGCTTTCGAATTATTTTGTTAAGTTTGTTTTTATTAATTTGTGTCATTTTATAAAGCTTTCATTTTTATTCAACGAGACTCCGCACATGATTCACGCGAAAGATATGTGTTGAAGTAGTTCAAAATTTTGTTTCAGCGACAAAAAATGAGCTAGACCTGTAAATATACATATATTTAAGTTTTTATATATATAATATAATTTATTATATATTTCATTTGTTTCTGTGAATTATATTTACAAGTCAACTAGATGTTTCTGTATTTTCTATTGAATAATATAATGCAGTATTATGTTTAGCAAGCGTCTTTTATGGAAAATACATCTTTAGCGGTCGTACATTTGTGTGTGATAATTTATCTGCAATGTGAAATGTTTTATTCATGATGTGGTGTGAGTTTTGCGGTATCATTTTTTTATACACTTGAAATAGAGATTCGAGGAATTTTTCAAGACTAATCTTTTGATTGCGGGAATAAAAGAACTACTTTTTGTACTGTAGTGACGAGAAATGTTGTATTTTGTTTGTATTATGCTTGTTTATCCTTTATTTCCCTCATGTCTGTATGTTGAACGGTTGGAAGTGAATAAATAGAGGGAAACAGATAAAATATGGGTTTTTTCTGAATTATTCGTGCGCGTTGCGTGTTTGCGATGTCAAGAAATTATTTACTTTCGGAATTTAGCTCAAACTAGATTTTTATTTGAAAAATTCGATGAAAATATTCGTCATTCGTAAGAACGATTATCTGAGATAAAAATTTGTCAAAGTATTTGTCCGTTTTTTATGTAAAAAATGTGTAAGTACATTTTTCTTTTTTAAATATTCGAAATATATGGAAGAAAAATCTTACATTAAAAACTCGCGTTATTATATTACATGAAAACCTTGTTTAGTGAATTATAAAAGATACACGTATTGTCATATAGAATTAATACTGTATTTTATTTTGGGGAAATAGTATCATGCAAATATGCCGTCAACTGATTTAACGTTTTATTTTAATATTTCCGTTAAGTATATTTATAAAAAACATCAAGTTCAATGGTGTTACTCACATCACGTGCATTTAATTGCGAGTTCTTTGTCTGACTCTCAAAGGCGCAATATCGCATATTATATTTTGGCTTAGAACAAATACACCAGTACATTACACAACTATGCTACGTCAATATGCCGAACGATCGCAGTATGCTCTTCGAAATGTCAACACCAAACACTTTATTGTCATTGCGAAACAAAACTGCATTCCATTACGTACTAACAGCATAATCAATTACACTCTATTTTTTATTTATTTATTTATGATTCCCATGTATAGACTCACAGGCAATATGACAATATTGATAATGTATAGTGTTGAAAAATATCGAAAGAGCAATTTCGAATTATTTCCGCACCGAAACACGCAACGTTTTTACCCAAAACTTCTCGAATACATTCATTTTTATAACAGTTTCAGTCGACTATTCCCGTATTATTATCATCATATTATTATCATATCATGTCATTAGCAACATCAGATATTCGTTCGTTTTAACATCATCAATGCAAAACCATGTGATTGTGTAACAGGCCTGTCTTATATTGTCTCGATATACAACATGCGACGTACAAAATATGCGGGTACAATGAAAAAATAAGACTTTTCAATTGAATCAAAGAACAAATCATGCCTGCGGTGTTGCACTATGAAATCCCCCCCTTCGTGTTTAACAGGGATCGGGTGATCCACTGTATAACACATTCTCAAAAAACGTGTACAAAATCCCTGCGAATCATTTCTACAATTAGCTTAGATATATATTTATATATTCGTAACTATATTCGTGTGAGAAACATGGTCCATTGCATAATTGCGTCATTCTACTCCCGACAAACGAGGCAATTTTGCGGGATTTGTTTTGTGTGGGGATTGTAACATCAATGCAATCATCTACTAATCTTTACACGATCGGACTTCGTTAGAATTAATAAAAGTACTTCATATACATGTATATAGTTTATAATTTCATCGCATAGCAGAACACGGCACCCGAACAAATTGAAAGCCTAAAAGCATCGTCCTTACTCAGCAAAATTACTCTTTTTTGTTTATATTTTATGTTTTACTTTTTCTTCCTTGTTTTCATTTTGTTTTCTTTTTTTTCACCGTGTATATACACGATTCACTTTTTAGAGTTATTCCCATGACTATGAAATCATTTGTTGTTGAGAATGTCTGTTTTTCATATACACGTGTATCATACAAGAAGTATATTCTAAAGTATCAGACTTGGTCTTGGTAAATGTAACAAAGTAGTCTTGAGGGAACTATTGACCTGGGTGTGTGCGTTTAGAATTGATGCATATTTAAAGAACTTCAAACAAGCAATCCAGTTCTGATTTAACATTCTACTGCAAATGTCACTGGTTTGGAGAATGTATACTTTTAGACAACATGTTGGCCATTAATTGAGGACGTTGTTGACTCGTACATAGAAATAAGATATTAAGCTTCCAGGTCATGTTGTGCGAATTAAGTGATTTGAAAGATATAAAACACTAACGGATGATTGTAGGTATAACAATAGTAGTCTTTGGTTCGCCGGTCTTTTTTTCAGACTATAAGTTTAGACTCCCCAATATGGAGAAATAATAGGACGACGCGTCGTCCGAGGTCATCGGAAGCTCACGTTTTAAAATTTAATACAGGATCAAATGGAATTTGCGTTCAAAAATGGTCGTTCACGTTATCTGGCGTTTTGAATGATTTTCCGATTGGACGATTTTATGTATTTGATGATGATAAGATCATGTATTCAATGCTTAAGACTGAATTTTATAAAATTGTGGCAGTGATGTTTCATTTTCAAATTCAATTTTTATAAGCATTTTATTTTAAAGTTACGCTAATCATTATAGTCGTTAATGTTTCCTTCAAGTACATGAATCACTACTAATTTTAGTATATTATGGTAGTATATCCAGTAGTATATCCAAATGGTACCGGTAAATGGTGTTTGTAAAAATAAGCTCAAAATTAGCGCGGTCTTTTTATTTGGAATAGGATTTGCAAACTACAGTGGGTATTTAGATTATTAACGATGTTTATAGTATGATCAGAAATAGAGAAAATATTGTAACGAAGGTTATATTTGTGCTACGATTTCATTGCTTGTCGTTTACAAGTTAATTTTGTAAGCAAAAACAGTACTTTCGTAAAATTGACTATAAAAACTCCATTTTTATCTTTATAAGAAAGACTAATATTAATTATATAGTATAATGTTAAAATTCTGTCTTTAAAAAAACCGAAATTCTTGGTATAAAAACTGTTACAAAATAATATGAAAAATTCCCCAGATGTCTTAATGAACAGAAAATATCAATTTCTGTTTCTTTTTCATGGATGTTTCATTAAAACATGGTCCCATCTTAAAGCATCGCATTAAGAATTACAAAAAAATGGAACAAAACTTAATATTTTAATAATTATAAAAGTTATTTCAATGTGACACAAATATAGTCTTGTCATTAAAGTCTTCACTATTCCCGATACAAAAATGTACGTTAATAAGTCAATCAAAAGATTGAAATAAAGACAGCCCCTAGATGCTTCGAGATCGTCGTGAATGATAGTCTGTAATAAAACGGAGATAAATTCAGCCTTTTCGTCGCTGTCGACAGACTCTCGCCGACGACAAATACAGTCTTATTTATAATGAAATGAAGCATCGCAACTTCGTTGTTCTAAGTTTATATTAAAATGCTTTTCGAAAAAAGATAAGTAATTGATTAAATACTTTTTTGTCAAATAAACAAATTGATTAATGAATAATCAATCAAAAAAGTTTACTGAATTATATAAAAAATCATTTAAATAATTTTTAATTAATTTGCGTAATGTTTCAATTTTTTAAGAACTTAAAAGAACTAACGAATTTCGATAAATTAACAGTTAAAATTTGTATTAAATTCAGTAAAATTTCATTTCATATTTACAATTTTATAATATAATCAATCGTTTTTCATAAGGCGAACTGTATTTTAACTCTATTATAAACTGATATATAATATATCGACGTAAAGCCATGTTCATCTTTAATACAGTTGCCATGAAATTTTATTATCCTTTCAAATGTAACAATTTTAATTTTAATCTTTTCACGACGACAGTCGAAGTTATTCGAAATATCTTACAGAATGGAAATATGCAACGAATACTTACATTTATATACACACATACATCAACATCGGGATTCGTCAAATAATATCGACAAATGCACTGTATAAACATTTATGATATTCCAATATCTACTCTGAATTTGATCTGAATTCAATTCGAAATTTCAAATTTGTCACTATATTACGTGATTCTGTTCATTCTATTAACTTTCCACAGTGCACATCTCAGAAAAATACTTTCCCTGGTTCTCGTGGAAAGTCATTTTCCTAAGTTTTGTCTAGAAGGCAGGATTGGCAACGAAGTTGTTTTTCTTTTCAATTTTTTTGTTTCTTTTTTTTTTCTTTTTTTTATAGCAAATTGTTAGGATTAAGCACGCCCGATAAAATATCGATGTAACGTACGAATAACAACAATATAAAATTGATTAACAAATACGGTAAATAAATGTAAAAAATGTGACGCTTCCTTTCTTTTAGACGCAAGTGGCAATTTATTCACGGATTTCGCGTATTTCCACCGAATTAACTAGGTCGGATTTTTTTAAATTTACGAGGAATGGATTTTTGCTAACGATACGATCATCATCGCTAGCTTCAACGTCTCCCTCGGTACCACATTCAGCTTCTTCAACATGTGATGTGTGACCTTCTTCAGTGTCAACACTGCTTGTTGGAGTTATCTGCTCAGTCGTTTCATTTTCGAGACCTGAGCCTAAACCTGCACGATCTTTGTTATTTACTTGATCTTGGAATGTTGAAGATTCCTCGCTACTAGGAGAACCTGGAGATGATATTATCACCTGCAATAAAACCAAAACATTTTATACAGTTTTATTTAAATGTGTGTATAATGTTTACTACAATAAATTAATTAAACAAACAACGTTGTACTTTTATCATTATTTATTTATTTTAAATATACTTCTTCTATGGATTTGCAATAATACGATACAAAATAAATCACATTTATCACACATACAAAATTTATCAAAATTATTATTTTTCACATTTTTATTCACTAAATTATTTATTTATTTATTTATTTAAATATGGCCTATTTTGTATGTTTTAAGAATTTTTGTGTAAATAGTGACATTTGAGGATATTTCATAATTAATTAAATCACTAAGTAAAAAAAATTAAAAGAAGGAATAAATTATTAAAACTGAAAATCAAATATATGTATATAGTTCATAAATTATTATGCAAATATTATTCAGTC
>JABFPJ010002639.1:0-18785 GCA_022817425.1 Gryon sp. ZL-2020
CGACTATGGTGCATATGAACAAAGTTGTTCAGAAAAGTTTTTTCTATTTAAGGGTCATTGTCTTTTATTTATATTTGATACTTTACATTTCCTGGTATATTTCATAATTTTTCAATACTTAAAATGCCCGTAACTTTTTAAGGGTGCATTTTTCGACTATGGTGCATATGAACAAAGTTGTTCAGAATAATTTTTTCTTTTCAAATCTTTTTTTTGAGTTATTTATTTTTGAACACCCTGTATACATATATATATTTATATATGTATATATTATATAGCGTAATGCACCGCAAAATCTCAATATATTATATATGAACTCACAATTATTTATTTCAGCGAGTGTGGCTTTCATAGATCAAATGTGTGTTTACATTAACCTTTATATCTGGCATAGATAAACTATAATATCATTGACACTTAAATATAAAAATATACTCTTTCAGATATTTCTTTTAACCATAATTCAATTTATTGATCAGCTGCACGATGTCAAGGTTATCCAAAGCTTACAATAATAATGCTGCCGCAGAATTTTACAGAATTAATCGTCTGAAAATTGTTTGATTTTATTTTTAGATGCTCGACAAAAGTTCAATGACTTGTTGGGGAAAATGATGATACACGTGAAACTTTTAAAAAATGTGACAGAATTTTGTCTGAGAATAAAACTGAAGAACACCACAAAGTTTTATGAACAGAGACATAAATTTAATGAGAAATGCGACATTTCTTATAATCAAACTTTACTGTTAATTGGATAAGCAAAATGCTTTCTGACGATTTCTGACCAAATCTTTATTTTTTTCCGTTTAATAAATGTAGAGTGAACGAATATGCGTAGAATTTTAAAATTATACAATTTATTCATTATAAAATACAAAATTAACATTTATTTACAATTATTTATGTTTCTTACTCATTTATTGTAAATTATTTACCTAATTGAGTAAAAAATTTTCAAGGAAATATAAAAAAAGTCTATTAAAAAGAAAAGATAGGTATTTTAAGTTTAAATCATTAAATGGCAATTGATATTTTACATTTTAGCATGTATTTCAAAACATTTATTTATTAATGTTCTAATGTTCGATTAATATACCATGTTCATAAATAAATAACTAAATATACATTGGATCGAAAAACTTGACGCTCGATATTTCTGAAGAGTAAATATTTGTCAAAATGTAAATAATATAAAAAAATATAATTATTTTACTTTATTGCAAATTAATATTTAACATTACAATATTTCATTGTCGTTATACTCTCACTGTAATATAGGCAAGTTGAAAATATTTAATGTCGAAATGAAAATCAGTTTATTCTTGTTTTCTCGTCGAATATATTGATATTCTCTAATTTTATGGGCAAAATACAAATTAAAAACTTGCAAAAAACATACTTGCATAGTAATTGTGAAATCATTGTTACTTAATATTGTTAAAATAAATATGTAAATTTAACCTTCTATGAAAATAATAAAATATTATATTCAAAATCTAAAATTTCACGTATCATTTTGCATTGCAGTGTACAATCTCGGTTGACCACATAAGTATAGAAATTGATGTTCTCTCATCCATACAAGGACTGAGGAAAAATGTCTATGTTCAACAAAATACTCGTGTCAGTAATATTGATAAATAATGCATGGTCCTAAATTCAGATAAAACTGACCTCTTTTCTGGCGCGTTCTTAATGGTTCTCGAGTGTAACGTTTATGTTAGCAAAAGCCGATAAACCTTAGCGTCATTCTGATAGTCAAAATGCTTATTATATTGTGAAGAAAAATGATCGTAAATTATTTCCAATAATTTGCTTAAATATTAGTTAAATTTTTAGATTTCCAAAAACTATATTTCATTACACTTAATTTCACTGAATTAGGTAATATACAATATTTAAGATTATAATTTGCAATATGTTTGAAGAAAATGTTGAATTCTATTTTACATTAGTAGTAAAACGTCTGACCATAGCCGTAACTATACTGCTTGGAGTGAATGGAAATATATTTAACGTAAAAAGTCGAATGCTAAAACGTTACCATAAGAAAAGGCGAGAATCGGATCATCTATTATCGTTTACATAATAGAGCGAAAATATATAAAAATAAAGATATATGCATATTCATATTCATTAAAATCCTGCAGGTGAATATACCCGTACATTCTTGTTTAAAATATTAAATATTAATATAAAATTATATAGCTCTACTTTATTCACGCTATATATATTATCTAAATTTATATACCTCAATATATGCTAACATAATTTCAAATTAGATCTCTCGTTAAATATTGTCTGAAAACGTGAAAACATAGAACTTAATTTCGAAAATGTTTATAGTAATCAATGAATTAATGTTTTTTATAGAAATTCAAAATTTATTATAGAATAGTTTAAAAGATATGTTTTCCATATAAATTATATTCGTGCTTTATGAATTAAAATACAGAAATATATAACTATATACATTGCAAAGAAATGATAATTTCAAGAGTCATAAAAAGGAATAATTTTAGTGCATTCATACGTATAATTATATATGTACGATTTCGCAGATGTATACGTACAACATATATATATTTACAAGCACGTAAATATGAGTATAATAAATGTATAGACTGCAGCGCGAGTTAGTTCACAGCTGCGTAAAATACACGCATTTATTTGCAGATGCAAAAGTCTAGCCTTCTGCGAGAGTCTAATTTTGCAGCGAAATAAGTGTGCCATAAAATGATCATATTTTTGCGACTATGACAAATAAAATGAGAATCGTTTCTTTATAGTTTGGTAATGAAACATTGTATTCAAAACGATGGTCGAGTATCCACGAGCTTGAATAGGTTTTAGAAAATACTTTAAAACCGACATTTCATATGCTGTGATGACAGTTGCTTTGCCCTAGACAGATATGAATATATGATTTATACTATGAATCTCGTGCAAAATAAACGCAGTCGAGTTTTCTCAATTGATGTTTACAATCGTTCAATTTACCCTTTCATTTCTCCAACTGCTCGTATCGCGTTTGTGAGAGATTTTTACTCATGTTCCTATGTCTTTACATTTTTTTCTGTTGCTTTTTATTAATTACAAATTATGAAAACAAATTTCGTAAATGAACAGTAGCGAGTAATTATTAAAGCCTATCCCATTGAATTTTGATAAAATTCGCAAAACATTTGATAAAATATCTGCTGAGATCGACTGATTTTAATGTTTACTCGCTAAACACACACAACAAACATTTAATCGCGATATTTCGTTGGTTTGATGACTTTCTGTGTATTAATGCAAGCAATTTGAATCCACAGAATTGATATCATTTTTTATGTTTACTATTACAACATTTACATCAAAATATAGTACAGAGATGAATTTCATTTTATGAGACAGTATGCATTATTGTCGGTTAAGGTTCCCTTTTTCTCGTCTTTTATAGTAACTACGATAAATAATCCGCGATCTTAATCGAGGAAAATCATTCGTTCAGATAATTCGACAGTTATGCTTAAACGTTTGGGCGTATTGCAAAAGGTTTTCGTACGTGTCACGAAATAATTCACAACATTAGCATCGCGACCATTTAACGCGACATTGTTCTGCGCTGCATAATAGAATCAACATGGCGCGTACACTCGTTTTCAAAATGTCGATTGACGAAAGCATGCCTTTTAACAAAAGATTATTTAGCATGAATTTCACACACATCGAGTAATGTTACACATTTATAACAAAACCGAAATATATGCCGAATATGCGCCATTAATGTTTCTCAACGATGCTTTTATCTTGCGCAAAATTAATTAAAAATGTAAAATAATTAGCATTATATTTCAATGACACTACGAAATATGTGTAAACCTTTGACGCTCCGGCGTTTATCTTTTACGATTTAATGAGTTAGTTGAAGGTTTTCGCTAGTTTAAACTGATTTATGTCTTTTAATTTAATATTTAACAGCAATTGAAAGACTATAGCGTTACATTTATATGCCTTTTTTCTTCTTTGGCGTCTTTACATTACAATTATATGCATGTTTTAGTATTTGCAACTAAAACGGCCATAAATTTTTGTAAAATAAACGTTATACTGTTGTGATAGTAAATTTCTGCAGCTTAAGTTTCTCGATACTTTCTCAACTTGTAAGTTATTTTAAGTTTGTTAAAACTAACAAAAGCAAAATGTTCTTTATTAAAACGAGATATATCCGTTCTTTTTTGAAATTCGATTCAATCAGTCACGAGGCTCTTGTAATAAATTTGAAACTGGCACGGAAATGTAATCCGAAGTTCAACATTCACAACTCATATTTATTTTAACACTTTAACGGATAATGAAAGATTATTAGTACAGCCGAAAATTAGATTATATTTCAAACTCTTTAGACTATTTTCTGTTTGAAGTTCATGTGTAATAAAACATGTAGTGAAGCTAAAATATTATTTCAAACTAGCGTTAAAAGTTCAAATCTTAATTGTTGTTTAAATTCACTGAAATTGTAAAAAATATTTGTAAGTAAGTAGTATAAGTTGGATTATGGTCGAACACACGAAAATATTGTCGGTAGTATAAGTAGAATTACGGTCAGTCACATGAAAATATTGTAAGTAGTATAGGTAATATTATGTCAGATTCATGAAAATATTGCAAGTAGTATATGTACAGTAATGGTCATACTCATGAAAATATTGTAAGTAGTATATAACTACTATGACCAGACTACAAATGACTTCATTATAAACTTCGTCATTTTCAGATTAAATAAAGCTTAATACAGTAAGGTTATATCACTGAATTGCACATTATAAGTAAATTTATGGTAAAATTATGGTTAGAATAACAATCACATCATCATACGGTTCATTATTTTTAAATTCAATAAATTTCGGAATGACAAGTTTCTTTAAGGTATTAAGGAGTAAAGACTGCCTTTAGTCAGACAGACAAATGTTGGATGTATTAAACGATTAATGCAATGCTTATTTAATGTCACATAACATATTTTGGACAATCAATTAACACTAATGCAGGTACTTGTCAATTTTCTGTCCATTAATCAGCATTTTAAAGTAACTCGACGAATATTTACCGTCGCGCATTAAAGCAGATTATGTGTCTAAAGGATAACAGCGTTGCTGATTATCGACTTTGATATTTTTACACAACAAGAAGTTTGTAAAGAATGCACAACGTTGTCGCAAATTAATTTGTTCGTTTTCCGTGAAGTTACTGTTTTATTTGTTTTTGCATACTTTCGACTTGAAATCACCCGACGTGCTGCCCACTTTTTCGTAACTTATAATTGCATTTTTAAAACCGCGCAAAATTGTATTATCTTTGACTATCCGCAAAAAAGAAGTAAGAAACGACAAGAAGAAAGAAGAAGAAGAAAAAAGTATCGTCATGCAAAACTTAATTAAGACAGAGCGTTTCATGAAAAACTAGTTGCCGGAGAATCAGGTCACTGTCAATTTATATTAATTATAACTGCGACGAAAAAGATAATCAAAAATTATTTCCGCTTGAAACGAAATTGAACCAGGTTTGCTATTCAATTCAAGTTGTAATTGAATTTTGATTGAAATTCGTTTCATGTTTTTCAGCTGATGTCCAACGTCATATACCCTATTCCTTTCTCCTGTCAAAAAAAATCTATTTGTAAGAGTGGAAATAAGTCATCTTTCCCAATAGTAAATTTTAGAATTTCATAGTGCATTTCAATATCTTTAGTTCAGTTATTTTAGCAACATTTCCGGACTAGTTTTACAGATTATTTGGAAATAATGGATTCTGAACAGCTGAAACGTTCGGCGCGAGTTGTAAAAATGATTGATACTGGTAAAACATGCATATTAAAGTTCGAGATAGTTTGTTATGGAGAGAAAAAAGGCCGAAAGAGAGATGCAGTTAAAAAAAGAAACAAAAAATGGGGAAAATGCATAAAAATTGTGCGCGGGAGTTATTTTGTAGGACGTTGATAGGAAGCGTAGTTGTGGAAACAAAAACGCGTTACAACGGAGTGCAAAAATGAGGATGTTGCTTGTCGTTCGTCGAGTGTCAGTCTCATTTCATCAAGCACACACGTATCATCTCTCCTCGTCTTTTTTCTGATAAAACGATAGCGGCCGGAGCTTTAGAGAGATAACCGACGGCACTCGTGACGACGGAAAAAAGGAGAAAGTAAAAAAAAACCTAGCGTCGTACACGAAATCTCCCTCATTGCTTATCGTTCGCTTAAGCTTGACCGCATCATCAAAGCCGCGGTGACGATATGAATTCCCTTTTGTTGGACTAACGTTCGATTCAGGGACCGATCCACAATGCTGGCTATCGAAAAACAAATTGACTATTCTTATGGCTTTGACCCCGATGCTTCGAGTATCGAGCACACAGTTTCATCTTTGTTTTCTCACTATCCTCGTTTCAATTACAATCAACTTACCATTAAGGCTTTTTGGTGAAACTTTTTTTCTTACACTTTTTTTGAATTAAATTAATTAAACAATTTCTTATTGCAACGTAGTGGTTTAATCGCCCCAAAAACTTGTTTTCTTATTGACGCAAGATTTGATGACGGTCAATTTGAACACTGACATCAACTTTAGGATTTATCAAACACTTGTTACTTCGTTTAATGTTCTTTATTCAAGGATTTTTTTTAAAGTAAAATTGTCGTACTTGAGAGACAGCTAATAAAGTGTTGGATATAATTAGTTCATTATTTTATTTGGTTTTCAACTTTTAATTTAACACAACGTAAAGCTCGGGCAATTATATTTTGTCACATTTTTAGTAGACGTACGTAATTTGCTAATTACATGGTTTAGAGAATGTTGAATTATGAAACATTTAATTAAACAACTGTTTTTTGTAGTTAATATAAAATTATCGATTTTATGTAATTAAAAATTTTGCTTGAAAATGCTTGCTTGCTTTTATGGTTATTTTAACATTTGGCGACACTTTTATTTAACTTTTAATTAATTAAAAACGTAAGATTCGAAAAATCAAATCACAATGTTGAAAATTGAAAAAGATTCTTGACTGTCATATAGAGACGTCACACAATGAAAAACTAATACTTTGGTAGAATATAAAAATTTTTCAATCTATATTTCGAACGATGGTATGGGTAATGTAGATTTTTTCGTTAGAATATTTTAAATAAGTGTCATTCGGAAAATGACGAAATGCCATGAGTTTTTCAAAACTACTGAATCTTGTAATTGAATCTGTCTCTATCAAAAATAAACTTTTTAAAATTTCGTTGTTTATGTTCACTATGTTTCCAAGTATATAGTAAAAAAAGAAATTTTTTCTATAATAAAAAAAGGCAAAAATTTTAAAAAAAAGGCCATAAATATTATTTACATTAATTATAAACATATTTAATATTTAATAATATAAATTTTATTTTATAATTAAGAAATCCTATTAAAGCGGATTTTTTTCAAATTTAAATATATCAATATAAATGGTAAAACTTTCTGAAATCTTGCAGTTAAATTTATAATAATTTTGCGCTTTATATCGCATAGATTATAACTGCTAGAAATTTCTATCAATAAGTCGAAAGGATCATTTAAAATTCAATATTCTGACTTTGATAATATTTCCACAAGAGTAAAGTTAAAAAGAATTGCTGTTTAATATATTAACTTCAAACTTTGCCATATATTAAGTCATGGAGATTTTTTTATATCCGCTTTCACTGAGTAGAATATATTACCGTGAAGTGTAATTATTACTTTCAAGATCGTCATACCGGTTAAAATATTTCTTGGCACAGAAACTATTCTCATTAGTCTTTGGTAAGTGCAATACATAAGACAAGGAAAATGTAAAAAAAAACCGCTTGAATAGTTTTACTTAATAATTCAATAAGCTCATCCGTGAAATAACAGACTTATTTCCATTTTATAATTGTACAAAATGTATACATTTATACTATCGAACATTTTATTTATATTTTACAAATAGTCTAAATAAAAATATGAAATATTTATAGTTACTAAATATTACTTCTAAATAACAACTGTTAAATTAAGAATTAAGTTTTATAACAAGTAGTATAGATAGCTATACAGTCAGACATACGATTTATCAAAATTCCCAAACAGTTATTAAGAAAATACTCGAGAGTTTTGTTTATTCGAATCTAATAAACTAATGTATACTGTAATCACGATAATAGATCAAACGCCATAAATCTTTTCGTGTTAATTTCCATTAGATGTAATAGAGTGACAAATATTTTAGGCAAACAAGTCAAAGCGTCAGGCGCAGCATCAATCATCTTTAATAAAATTGTCCTATTAAAACTGCAAACTCAAATGCATCACATAAACAGTAACTTTCTTGGAACCATATATATGGTATGGTTAATTTAACTTCCTTTTAAGATATTTACAACCACCATAATTGTGACTTGCATATTCAACATATCGACTAGAGTAAATGTTGACACTCCAAATACACATTCAAGATTGTTCAACTGCAAAACACAACAAATTTAAGTAATTAATGTACAGATGAATACATGAAAGTAATATTAAACAAAGACTATGATGAAGATTAAGACACCTCGGATGAGTCAAAAAGTTAAAGTTCAATTTCTATGAATATATGTGGACGATCCACATGTATATTCATAACTTTGATCTCAGCTATTTCATTAGAAATTTCTCTTTGATGATACGTCTTTCATAAATGCGGCTGAATAATTTTGGGATGTTAACGATTCATCGCTTAATAACGATTCGTCGGCAGTTTCTTGCAAAGTTCTATGAAAGGAACGTTTCTCAGCCGTAATACAAATTGGAGTCTTTTCAAAAGTATATATGACATTGAGTTTAACATCGTTGTCACGGTTGCACCTCATCAAAATGAGGTGCAACGATATTTAATGACATTGATTCTTTTGAATCAAATCATACTTTGCGATTGATAATCGTCTTCTAAAAGTTATAATAATCATTCAAACATTTTATCAAACTACATTACGTATAATTCAATTCTATTCACTTTTTGACTAAGTCTGTGCTAATTCAACTCATAGACAAAAATTAACTTAATTCAGCTTAATTTAAAAAAAATCATAAGGTTTATAATTATTTATGAGTTTTTTATTGGAATATTACTTTAAGGAATGCTGTGTAAAATGCATAAATTTTCTCAAAGTAAAAGGTGTTTTCTGAGAACAATTTTTTGGACACCTTAAATTTGCATGTAAATTTCATGTGACTTAAGACGCAAAGGACAGGATAATCATTGTCTTTGGCATAACGAAATACGTACCTACTGCAATGCGTCTGTGAGCTTAAAGTTGACTCGCTCAACAAGGAGAAACATGTAAAGTACGTTTGCTCTCGCACACTACATGTGTAGGGTATGTACGTGCAAAATGACGATGTCAAAAAATGGTTCATCTCTGAGACACCGTAACACACTGTTATAACGGATAAACGTTATGTTACGAAGAAGATAAATTTCGTTTCGCGCTGCAAGACGAGTCGTTTTTCTTCTCTTTCTTACATTTCTTTTTTTTGGCTAAATGCACGAATCATTTGTTCTTTATACAAGACAAAAAATTAATGTCACAAGGATCGTCAACTATTTCATCTTGCAGTCTATTTGGATGAGCGTCTGCAGATGTTGTGAAAGCAAAGAAGCTTTTCTTAATTGTTAGTACTAAAGAAAGTTGTTCTCGTTTCAGAAGAAAAAGTATGTGTGTGGGAGAGAAAGATAGAGAGAAGGAAAGATCAGAGAAAAAGCCGTGAAGATAAAAAATATTGCACCTTTTTTATTGAAAAAGATGATAACTTATGTGGCTAACATCTCAAGCAGGAATTTTGAGGTCATAGACAGTCAAATGTAAGATAGTTATTGGCACATTCGATTCCATCAAACGTTCTACGAAATTCCACAATTATCAATATACCATCTCTAATAGCAATTTCAATAACCCGATGCAAGATACATACCTGGAACTTAATGAATTCTGCGGTAATGTCAAGTCTTTAAGAAAGTAACCAGACAATTTTTTTAATTTGATACTATAGATGTTAATATTCAAAAATTTTGATTTTCATCGAGATTATTTCAGATAGGTAAATACAATTCAGTGAACGTAATTTCCGATATGTATATGTAATTTTGCAAATATGTAAATGTCAAAACTAACAAATATTATGGCCTTGTTAAAATACATTTATTCGTCAATTAAAACGGAAACAATTCTGAATTATATTACCGATAAATGAACGATAATTTTTTTTTAAATAAAATTTCATATGCAAAGTGATTTCAATACAGTAAAAGGAACATTTTATCAGAATTAGTTAGTTAATGTTTGTTACACCTTTGAAAAATAGAAAAAAATGATTATTCAATTTATTGGAGAGATTGACAATTGCATACATACAAAGTAATAGTATAAAAGTGTAAAAATTGAGAAGTAACTTTTTACACCGACAGGTATAAAAATGTCTAAGAATGAATATGATTAGCTCTTTCTACACAAGTCGGTGTAAAGTTCAGATTTTTGGACAATAATTCGAGCTTTTACACGAAATCGAGTAAGTTGCATGTAAAACTAAAAATTTGTTTTTCTATTCTAATTTTAGTGATGGATATCTAAAAAATTAACGATGCTTATTTATGAAAAAACGTTATATATAATGCAATATAATTATATACAGAAAACTAATTAATTTTGCAACACGTATACTCAGTGTATACACAAGGTATATATAAATATATATCCAATTCAAGAGAAGTTGTGAAAGAAACGACGTTGGTAAACATTGCGGCGAATAAGTAAATAAATCAAAATTGTAATCGGAGCAGGTAACCGGTAAAATCGTAAGTTTACGTATAGCAAATACTCAACTTTTGTAAATGAATGTTACGAAGTAACATTCATGTGTTGAAATGATTTTTCAATCATTTCAACAAGAAATAAGTTTAATATTTTTATACAAAGTGATACATGTTTTTTGACTTTTGACCTGCTCAGTTTTCACAAAATACATTCAGAAAAAAATTGTTGAAAAGCAAAACGCGGAATAAAAGAATACTGTGGATTAAGAAGAATCAAGAAAGGCGGAATAAATGCGACAAAGAATAATACTATTATATATATTTATAATTTTTTGTGATGACACAAAAATGGCCATTGACGATGAAAAAGAGAAGAAAGGGCGTTCAAGAAATGAAAAACACGGCTTTTGACGTGTTTGTTGTTGTGGCGCGTTTAGAATTGATATTGATAACAAGTTTAAAATGATAATTTGATTTTCATATTAAAAGCTTCGTGAATGATTTCGGTTGATGTGGAGTTTTTATATACTTATCATAGGCTACCAGACTAAATTATTTATATATGCAAATTTTTTCGATAAAATGTAACGACGAAAGTAGTTCAGTAAAAAGTTATGTACATTTTTTTTATTTTATGTTTATTTCTGAACAAAAAGTTGTTATGATAAAATTTTTGACAAGATCAAAAGTCACGGATTTGGAAGAAAGTTTATTACAAGTTTAATCTTAACTTGGAAAACTGAAAAAATGCAATGCTAATATTAATAATTTGAGAACAGTACAGTGATGACAAGTTGATTTTGATGAAAACAGCATTGACTTGAATGTAAAATCGACAGGGTGTGTTGTAATGCCAACAGTTTGTTGAATCGATATTGTCGCGTCGTTTCGAGCCAAGTCAAATGTATCGTTTCAGTAACGTGCAACTTTAGAACTAATCTCTTGTAAAATATTTGTCGAACATTTTTCGAATATTTTTTTGTTCACTTTGCACTATAATGTTTTATAATATCTTTAACAAATTTCATGGCATAATATTGCGCAAAGTAGAAGAAGAATTTTATTTATGCAGAATATTTATGCTACATTACTGTAAATAATTATATATTACGATCGAAAATGAAATAAAAAGAAAAGTTTATTTGAAATAAAGTTGAATTGAATGTTATATTAAATTGTTTTACTAACTCGATGTATAAAGTTGTTGTATGAAAGGAGCAAGTAAAATTAAATTTCTGTTGATAAAGCGTAGAAATGTTGTATGAAAGTTGACTATGAATTGAAAAATGCGATGTGATTTGCACAGCCACAAGTGTTGGTCCCGTGGCGGCTTGAAATTTGACCGAGTACATTTGGAAAGGAGCCATCGCGACGAATACCGTACGTGCCATGATACTAAGAATGATCATTGTGGTTCTCTGCCAGCAACCCCCCGAGAATCTCAGCGTCCCATCAGCTCTATCTATATCTACGGTGTACACATCCACAGGATTTTCGGATTATCCGCAAATCGTTTAATCGTGAAATTATGAGCGAAAGAGAAAAAGAAAGAGAAGGAAAAAGTATATCTCCTTCGTATTAAAAATTTTTCTAAATGGCACTTGAGGCATACATTTAGGCCAACATGTTTTTTCATTACGTTTCGCAGTTTGTTGTAATTGTTGCTATTTTAATTCGAATGAAAACCACCGTTGCTTTATCAACATTTTTGGTTAAACTATATATATATACGTTTTCAATTTTCATTAGCATTCATTAAAGTAATACGGTTTCATTTAATAAGTGATATAACAATTTACGAACAATAAAAAAAACAACTTTAACAAGATTTCGTTGAGTTTCAGTTACGCTTAATAGTTTTAGTTTGAAATACTTGGTAATTTTATGAACCTATAATTGTAAAAGATCATGTTGTTGAAACATGAAAGTTAAAAAAAAACTAATTTTAGAAAACCCTATAGAAAACTATTTAGAAGTAGTGAAAATAGAACCTAAAGAAAAAGTTATTGTGATAATTCCGGTTTTTTTAAATCGGTGTTAAACTTCATTTTCTGTAAATGAGTTTAATGCTATAAATAATTAGGGAAAAATGTAATAAAAATTTAATTAAATGTATTTCACTTTCAAATTAGATTGAATTAAATTACAAAAAAGAAATGTGGAAAAAAACAATTTCATAAAAATGTTCCTTTGTGAAATAAACTTTAAATTCTAGTAACTCGAATACATGGTTATTAACGCTAAATCGATCGTCAAAATACAAAAGTATAATACAAAAGTGTTGTAAAATGGCGTTTGCATAAATGATATAATGCGCATATGTTAATGCTTTTCGAACTTGGTAAAAGTGCATTTTTATTAAGCGCATGTACTGTTTGATATTGAAATATATTCCCGATATTCGGTATACGTTGTGCATAATCTCGGCAATAATTTAAGTTGCAACACTTTAAACGGCTGTGAGATAGAGTCTGTAACAAATAAGGCTTCATTTATTCGCCTAACAAAACTAAACTTCATGCACAAATATTATATTTCAAGTTTTATTTGTTGTTAGTGAAAACTGATAGATAAATAAATTGAACATCAAAAAACGTTTTTTACTAATAATCTTTAATAACTTAAAAAATGTTCAAATACGATATTCAATGGTTGAAATTGCTTAAGTTTTAAATGCAAATATTTGTTAAGTTAGAGTTCAATTGTATTGTATATAAGAAAAGATAAGGAGTTTTTGTTCTTCACTTATCTGCAGTCAAATTAATAAAGGATCTTTTGTTAAAAAAATTAATTATTTTCCTTCATTAAGTCAGACCAAAGTTCATTTTATTTGAAGTTGATGGATTAAGCTTGAATATCGGTAATTATTCAAACATTCAATAAACATACCTGTTAATTGAGTTCAATTTTGCAGTTAATTTTTGCAATATCGTAAGTATTATTTTCATAAACATATTTTGCGATTTTAATTTCAATGCATTAAGCGTAGTTCGTGACTTAAAATGAATGTCTTTTTATAGTTTATAGAATAAATTTAGTTACAATTTGAAACACGAAATGATTTATTACGAAGAAAAATAAATAGTTGTTAAAACTACTTCAAACTGAAAGATTATGTACTATTGCATTACTGAAGTTCTCTTACTTCGTGTTCTTCTTGTATACATTTCTTCAGAATGAAAGGAAGACAAAACGTTTCTCCAATTATGTATTCATAACATGCACTTTCAATTCGACAAAAATATGATTTTCGATTATTCTAAATTCAGCTTATGCTGTGTTTTATTACATGCTTTAGGATAAAATATAGGCAAAGTTTATACAGAAATGAGCATTTTGAAAATGACTTCATATGCTATAAATAATATTATAAAAGTTATATACAAATTTATATAAAAATAGCTGCGATGGAAACAACAACTGTGCACTAAAAGATTACATTTTATTATTGTGACTTTTATTGATTGTTATAACGATTGACTTAAATTAAATTAATTAAAATTATATTACATGCAAAATTTCTGTTAATATCCATGAAAAACTCTAATAATGAACAAATAATGGTGAAGAATAATATGAGTACAAATTAGAATATAAACACGGCAATTTTAAATGCACATTTGTCCCGCAGTATATGCTAAACTCGGTCGATTTAATTGCCTAATTCGCGAGTATAATTGCTTACTTTGCACATAGTAACATATTAATATGATGTTTTAGAATTAATTACTTTCATGAATAACGTTACAGTAGCATACAAAATTTATGTTGGTATTATCAAAAGAGAATCAACAGTTTTAATGAAAAAAACAATCCTTTTCTTATTCACGCGTTTATAATCAATTACATTTTAATTACAATTTTGTTGATTTTCTTTATTCATCGTTTATGTTTAATAATTAATTAAATAAATTAAACTATTCCATATAAAGAAACGAATTAAACACCAATTTACAACAAAAATTGCAATCAATTAAAATGTTTTTCGTGATTTTACAAATGTGAAGACTGTAAACGAAATCGAAGTCAAACATAAACACGACAAACAAAAATTTAAAGCTCTTGTCTTGTGCATTGATTATTCAAGAGGAAAATTTGTTTGATTCAAAAGTTCGGTTTTGTTACAAGCTTGTGATCATCACTTGATTAGTAATTAAATCTGCTATAATGTATAAACATAACAATAAAACGTAAAACAATTATATATCATGAAAAAAGCAGTAAATAATTGACAAATACATATAAGTTTGCCTAATCAACTTTACTTCACAGTAGAATAGTCAAGAGTTTAGTCAGGCGTGAGTTTTTATCTGATCAAATCAATGTTCTTGTTCAATAAGATAAGAAGATTAAGTATGTTTCATTAAATTCCAGTAATTTTGTGTGCTTTTATTAGATTTGTAAACTTTTAGGTCTGCTTAGATGTAGTTAAATCTTCTTAAGTATTTTTTTCGGTCTACTTGGATGTGTTCTACTAGACTCAATTTTTAAGATTAATTAAGCATGTTGAGATCTGATCCCAACTGCATGACTATGTTTAATTCTAATTAATTTTTTCGGTTCATTCATACTACTATTTTAAATGACTCAAATGTGGACAACTTGCATATTACAAAATGCATCTGTAAGCAGAACTGCTTTTAGTTGATTTGGTTAATTAGTTATCAACTATTATTAGTTAAATAGGTTAAGTTTTCTAGTACAATCAGGTCGAACTATGTATAAACACATAACAAATTATTATCATTAAGTTTCAGCTACATTGAAATTATACTGGAAGTTCATGTCTGTCTAATCTTTATAATTTCAACTTGTTTCTTCTACTTGTTATTATATCTATTATATTGGTTTACATACACTGTTTAAAGGATAAAATAGGTTCATTTAATATAAAATACAACATAAAGCGAAGGAGAAATTTGAAATATGATTAGTAAATATATAGAAGTAAATCGGTAAGGTTGAATTTCAAATTGAAGTCAATTAAAACAAATGAATTTTTGGGGTTGGCATAAAGTGAAAGGCCATACCGCGCGTGTTACGAAAAAGACGTGCGTGTGCAGTGAAAATGTAGGTATGTAAGTATATGGTATATGCCGGGCAAGAGTATCACAAGTGCGGTTGTGTGCCCCCATCATCAGGCGTTTAGTCCCGGATGGTCGTCATAGCAACAGGCACCCCGAAAATTCTCTAGCTCTCGGCTATCGGTGTGTAGGGGTTGCCACGCCGGTCGGAGAAGCCGTACGCGCCGAGAACTGTGACGAAGGGAGGGAAACGAGGGGAAAGCAGGAGGAGAGAACGAAGGAGGGTAAAGAGGGAGGGGGAGGGGAACGAGAGGTGCTGGGAACGCTAAGTGCACGAGCACCAACGGGACAGTGGGAGGAGGGGGGGTTTGGGTGAGAAAGAGGAAGCTACCAGCGAGAGAGGAGGGGAACGCGAGAGAGCGAGAGGAGTACCCGGGAGCCACAAAGATAGAAAACGAACACCTCAATGAAACGCGGAGAGAAAGAGTAACAAGAATGAAACACAAAACAAGAAAAGGGAAAGAAAAGGATGAGGAGATGAACGGAAACAAGTAAAAGAGCAAACGCGAAAGGTGATACACACATTCGCGCAAACAGAGCGTATCAAGATGCACAGCGATTTTACATTTTTCTTCATACGCCGCGGTTCAATAGGGCAGTCGGCTCTTTCAATCCTTATACCACTTCGAGCAATGTGTTTTACGAGATTACGTTGCCCCCTTCGTCCCAACCCGGCGTTCTCTTTTTTTTTTCGCTCTCTCGAACGTTATGCTTTGTAATCGTTGCAGTGTGTATTTTTTTGTTGCTTTGAGCAATTTTGAGAAAATTGGTTAATTTGTCAAATGTGAAATTTTGGTGTTGGAATACGACGGGATTAATTAACTTTTTTGTGTTCTTTCTTGTTCCTCTAATTTATGTAATATGATTATGTAAAATCTTAAGACTTTTGTCATTTCGATGAAAAAAGGTTACGCTAAAAATGCCGGTGCTTTAATATGCAAGTTTTTTTTTCATTCTACAATTATTAATTAAACTTATCTTCGTAGTTTCTGAAACTGTAATAACAAAAATTTCCATTTGATCCAAGAGAGCTTAAATGAAATTTGTTGTCTGATTGATGAATATACGTGGGATTTGAACATGGTTGTGTCTTGAATTATGAGTTTTAATGTCAAAAGTAGGGATAATTTTTCGATTAGCTTTGTGAAAAATAAAAAAAGTCTAATTTTTGCGTGCATTTGTAATTGCATTTGATAAAATGCAACATTTCCAAGGAAATTTTGTGATTAAGAAAATATATTGCTTTCAAAAGTCATATAAAAGTAATTTAAACAAACAGAAGAAAAAATTAATCCTCAGTTGATCATAGATTATACCATTTATAATTTCACACGCAAAACGGAATTAAATGAAATCTTCAGTCATAAAGTAACATCAAACAGTAAATTTCAACTCATATCCTCCATTCAATCAAGCCACATAATTATTATCGAACTAATTACCTAATTATTATCACATTGTACTATAACATGTGAGTGTTGTTACAATTAAAATTCTCTTATCTAAAATTGTTGTATAAAATACAAAATATACAACTTCTTACTATTAAATAAATAATTAGAAAATTGTATGTGCTGTTTCTTTAAGGGTTCATGTTAAAAAAATAAAAATATGCACTATAAAATCGAAAACAAGTTCAAACATCTTTGTGATATAATGGATTTTCTTAAGGTTTTCTTTTTGATGATTGTCTAACCTGTCGACATCGATTCAACGTAATCGATAGAATTTAATTTCTTAAAAAATTGACGTTTCTTGGCATTGATTTTTGGCGTATTGCTACTTTGTTTTTTTTCAAGACACGAAAGAGCTCTCAAGCGGCTCTTCTGAATCAGTTTTCAAAATACTGTGTAAAATCATTATGAAAATACAGGAAATAAAATTCAATAGAATTTTGTCGAAGATTGAAAAGTTGCAAAATACTTATTTTCGAAGAAATTCAAGTGCAATTTCAATGTTGAATTCATAGCATATTTTATTTACAATCAGTATAATAACATTTGTGAAATTATGCCATGAGTTCGTAATATTCGAAATAAGTTCACAATTTATTTGTAATTTCATTTCGAATTTAAAAATAATTTGTTATTCACGATGAGAATGTGATGTTAGATTTTACGTATGTTATCATATACACGTAAAGAAATAACTTATTACTTAAAATTAAAAATTAAAATTAAAAAAAAAAAAATTAAAAATATTACTAGGAATTTAATTAAAGTTGTAACGGGAGAATACATTAACTTAATTTTAGTATGTTTGCTTTGTAAGATAAATTTTACATTATAAAAAAATATCTCGATACCTACCATTTGCTAATCACATAATGTAGTACTTTAACTACGCGGCTACTGGACCATTGTCGGTAAAGCTGCAATTTCATTACTTATACCATAAAAGTATGAAATATAAATTAGGCACAATATTTACAACGTGGCTTAGTAAAAATTGATAAAAAATGTGCAAAAAATCATCAAAATTTTGCAAATTTTAAACAAAAATTGGCAAATTTCTGTCATATATCAATTACCTTTCAAAAGACACTCTCGTCACGCGTTTAATAAAATTCCTTGTAATATTTACTAACCTATTTCTTTACATGTTTATAAACCCTTATTAATTTAGTATCACGAATTTTGTTTTACATCATTTAGTCAAAATAAGGTCAGTCACTTTTTTTAAAATACCCTAGTAAAAATTTGATGAGGCATGCCACACCTAGCGTATGGCCATGATAAGGATACCCTTAACAAAACCCGTTCTCAGTTTTTCTGATCTGGGCCACATTAGACCCACATGAGGCAAGTATCATGTTTTTTCGAAAAGTGGCATCCTGCTCAGGACCACATGCGATATTCTGATAAGGTAATG
>JABFPJ010002640.1:0-18783 GCA_022817425.1 Gryon sp. ZL-2020
TTAATAAAAAAAAAAAAAAAAAAAAAAAAAACACACACAAAAAGTACCTAAAAACAACTCGTCCATTACAGCTTTTGCTGGTAACTACTAAATTACACCGTTGATTCCCTCTCATCTTCGGCGGTTCTCAATCCCACCATTATCCACGAGAATTGACATCTACAAAGCCATAAAAGTTTACAGCGCATCTAACAGCCTGTAATTTTTTTTCTCGCAGCACAAAAATGACCAGTATCAGGCACACAAAGTTCTTCTACATGATTAGACTTCTTTTATAGTGTATGCTCAAGAACGTATGTGGCATAAAATGTGAAGGAATCACTTTGAATGAAATATAAAACGCGGCGAACTCAGTTACAACGTTGTAGAAAAAAATGCGCGAAATTGCTTACGAACGATTAGTATCATGCGCGTGAACCACATTTAAATGACGAGAAAAACTGTATGAAAAGTGAGGGGCGCAAAAAAAAAGAGTACAAAAAAATCATTGAATCGCGTTCAATGTTAGCCGGAAGCAATGAAAACGTCGCTGGTAATTGGCCGCTTAATTTGCGTGACGCGCGTCGATCGATTCGCGTGTGAGTTACGATTTCGCAGAAACGATCGCGTCATAAAAAAAAAAAAAAAAAAAAAAAAAAAAGAGTCACAAAGCATCTCGACTGAGTGTCGGTCATGTGGCATTCGATCGAACCACAATGCACGGCATTGTGCGCGCGCGAAAATTATAACACGTATTCTCTCGTACGTTCGGATCCTTCGGCACATGCATCTGGCAGAGGCGTGGAAGCCTTGAAATTGTCTATAATTGTTGCGCGATTTCATCATCATCGTGCTCCTTAACTCGCGCACGCCGTTGGAAAAAGGTTTCACCCTAGAGTGCAACGCTAGGTGTTGCACGTGTGGATTGGTCGTGTTGCAATTCTTACAACATAAGAAAAATATTATATATATAAATTTATACTGTTTCTATAATGTATACAAATATTGACTTCGAACAACAGTCGTGTGAAGAAATGCAACACTTTTTTACACGATAGAAACGGAGTTTATTTATTTGTTTTTCCATATTTTTAATACACATTTAAAGTAGTGTAAAATTCAACGTATTTTTGCAACTTTAGCTAATGAAAGTAGAATACTTTTTTAAATGATCTTTTTTATTACATATTTATTTTATGTATGAAATCAAATTTTGTAACTCCAATTTCCATCACTTTTACTTATCGTACAATTTTGAAACTTTGAGAACTTGCATTGAGAGAAGTTTCATATGAAATGATTATATGTGAATAATAGTAACCTTGGGACTTGGGAAAATCATGTTTAGAAGAAATAGTGTTCTCATTAAAAGAGATAGGATTAGTAATCGATAGATATTTAATAAATGAAAACATTTTTGAAAGACAAACGTAAATTACTCACATTCACTCGCTTAACTAAAAAATCGAAAACCAATGTTTTAGTAACAAAACTTTTTTGCTATTGGAAGCAGCAACAAGCAAATCAAATGTCGAAAGATTGTCTTACGTTAATTTGTCACGCACGCAAAATGGCTGCGATAATTAAATTTTGATCTAATGGTCCGAGTAGGAGCAATTAATTTCAGGTCAATTCGACTTATTCACATCCATTTTCGTCGTCCAGGATAATGGACTTTGCGTACACACAGAAAAATATTTAGCGGTATTAACAGATACGGTTTATTACTTTTTCGGCATAATAACTGTTCTTTTATGATAGTCGAATTTTAATTTTATAAATACAGGAGATTATTATAATAAACTCCTGTTGCTATACAAGAAATGCACCGATTGGTAACAGTAATTATACATCTATAGTAATTTTAACTGAATTCAATTTATTGTCCAAAAAAGAAATCAAAATAATTATTTATACATTAACGAATTTTCAGTTTTAATAAAAATTAATCAAATTTTAATTAAGCAGAATTTAACAGAAAAATAATCTGTTACTATAATGACCTTAGTTTTCTCTAAGTGTCCAATCTATATTGTTATTGATCACAAACTTTCCCAATTTAAATAATTGAAGTTTTTCACTTATTCGAGGAAAAATATTTAAATTAAAGTGATTGAAAATATGATAATTAACTTCAAATTAAATAATATTCGTTTATTTAAACTTAGACCCTAAGGAAATTTCTATGTAAAAGAAACCTTAAAAAAATTACTTAAGTTGCAGTACATTATTATTACGTAATGAATACATTATTAAAAAAACAAACATTATTGCAAATTAAATTGTAATTTTATAGTAAACTAATTATAATAAACTATAATTTATAATAAACTTTGGTATTTGTAATAATGTAAAAATAAAGTGCTGCAACTTAAGTTAAGATAAAGTTTCAAAATCATTAATTAAAAGAACTGGATTGTCTGACTGGATAAGACGACAGACTACCACTGGGCAGGCTCAGAATCAATTTTCAGAGAATATTTTTTAACAAAAATATACAAATAAAAAAAATAAAAAATTTTAGAAGATGTAATAGGAGGAGGGATCATTAAATAAAGACAGAGTATAAATTAAGTTGAATAGAAGAAACTAAATAACATAAAAATAAAGAATAAGAAATAAAAATGCAGTATAATAAATATTTCAGTTGTATCAGAAAACATTATTTAAATATAAATTATAAACATTATTTAAATAATAAATAAAAAATTTAAAAAAAATTAAAATATGGCACAAATTCATATTTGAAAATTGTACTGTATACTATATTGTGATAGCTACATTACTTAAACTTTATCTTTTTTTAAAGATACGATATAGTAGTTTAATTACATTTTTATTGTACATTTTCAGAGATTATTCCGCTTAGTGGAGAGAAACGAAAGTAAAAAAAAACGATTGTTCCTCAGCATTGATTGAAATAAATAATAGATTTGCAACTCACCAAAGCAATTTTTTGCTTTTATTTCTGATTGAAAATCAAAACACATAAATCAATTCGTGGAAATATTTGTAAAATATGCGCGTGACTATTTTAGAAAAAGTGTGTATAAAAAGCGACAGTTTTTTTAGATCATGTTCTGTGTGCTTGAACTTGACTGTGGTGTCGCTGAACCGCAATAAATATGTACATCTTATATATTTTTGACACTTAGTTATTTTTATTTGTTCAGACGTATATTCTAAATTTTATTGTAGAAAAGTCAAAGCGCGTGCAGTTTTGACAAATCGATGCAAAACTGTTGAGCAGATTTATGTATCGGGTGTATTATTTTTGTATCGCTTGCATTTCAAATAACATTTGAAACACGACGATCGAGAAATGTTCTTTTCGCATAATTAATTGACATTCAAGCATTTTCCTCGATGAAACAATGACGCAATAACTTTTATTTTAAGGTTTCTTGCGTACTTTGCTATCGCAAAGATAACGATTAATAAGTTTTAACGCCTCGGTGGAGGAGAAAAATCGGCGAGCGAAAAAAAAGAAGAAGCATAGTAAAAGAAAAAAAAAGGAAGAACGAACTTGTTCTTTCTTTCTTCAATGTTTTAATTTAATTGAAAAATTATGCAACAACACTGTGCATCGCTAGGATTCATCATAAATCAAATGTTGGAGATTAATGATTTAACGGTGATGTAAATATGAGTGTTACAATGAATGCTGAATTTTGATATCAATTCATAGCGCGGAAACCGTCGCTCGACTTCTATTTATAAGTATTGTCTCTGCATGACACAATTCGTCCGACTGCATTTTGCTTCAAATTTTATATTCAACTTTGCTTTTGCATTTTGTTGTCATTTTTCATTGCATTGAATTGAATCATGTTCTCTCACAATTTTAAAATTCAACCCTTAGAAAGTTTATGTCTCATTATGTGACTGTGCCAAAATTACGTCGCATATAATTTATGATGAAAACGTCGACGGAGCGTTAAAAAAGTCAAATTTTGATTTTTGTAACTCAATTCATTAATAAAGTATTTATTTAATTTTATCTTTCTTTTTTTTCATTACAATGATTAATATTTTGCAATGATAAAATTTGTCAATTAAAGGAAGTTTTTTTTACCAAAGATACGATTAATGTACTAAGTCAACATATATTCAAATGTATTTTATTCAAAATAAATGAAATTTTAAATAAAAGCATACGATTTATACATAAAATATTGTGCTAATTTTTGTGAATATACTATCGACGAGCATGTTCCGACGTGCGATTTATTCACAAATAAAATTGAAATATGTTACCAATAACTTTATACGAAAAAATCGTTATGGAAATAAAATAGAGAGACTCACATTTTCATAAAGTTTCTTCACAATTATGCATTGTTCATGCAACATTGCATAAGAACCATCGACATTTAATTTCGTTACGGGTAATCGTGCTGGCCATTTTAGCATTACGAATCGTCTTTCAGATCGAAAAATATCGCAAATGATTGATCATTTTACGAGCACAATTCGCGGTGAACAAAAATATATAACATTCGTGTAACTTGTATTACAAGTTTTATTGCATTTTTGGCCCACATTTATATACACAGGTGAACCTAATAGAATCAACGACAGCTTATCTGACGGTTGCGATCAAAATTACAATGCGTGAAAGAATTCATTGCTGCATTATTGTTTTTAATTGTAATTTGTATGCGGGTTGGCAGCGGTCATTTAGTCCGAACGATTGGCGTGGTCCAAATGAGAGTCAAGCCTAAATAATTTGACATTTTACGGTACCTTTTCATGGCTTTATCAAGATGTTATTAAACGTTATGAAATTGTAACTCAATTCCCTGACAGAGTTATAACTCAGTAACCTTCGTGTCTAGAGATTGTGTAATAGATTTGCCGGTAATAAACTTTTGAGGAATTTCTTTATAACGTTGTTAGTGTCTCATTTAAATTTAAGTTTCATTGAAGGCAAATGAAATATGGCTCTTGTTTTGGCGTTTAGTTAAATTTTTTTTGTAGTTGCAAACAGTATAAAATATATCTCGCTTTTAATATACCAATTAAATTGACCCATTTTGTTTATTTGTATTTACCGTTATGGTATATATTTGCATTTTTTATTACCTTTTGTTTAGTCTTATTTTTTTATATTCGAGTTTAGTAACATATCGCTGTCATTTGACTGAATGTATCCTGGAATGTGACATGTAAAATTGCCGCACGCTCATTAGATATATATGAGTTTGGTCATTTCTTGGATCCATCGTATCGAAATGCTCTACAAAATTGTAATACAATTGCATGATATAATTCAAAACATGTTTTCTTTTTTTCTTCATTTTATATATATGTCTCAAAACCGGCGATTTCATAAACTAAACATTGTTCTCAGGAAACGTCGCTTTTCCATCAGAGATTGCGTCTGTTGGACGCGGCATTCTCATGCAGTTGATGCATCGCTTATTTACATATTTATTTATCGCGGATCACAATACGTTAAACTTGTTTACGACCCACGGGGCATCTTAAATTCACGAGCGCGCACACCTCATGCGCCTTTTATTGCCGTTATTATTTATTCCCGCGAAGTATCGGGATTATGGTTGCGTCGAATTTTGGCGTGACAAATTCAGAAACAGCGTCTGCGTTAATCAAATTTTATAGTCGCAAGTAAATCTTCCGTCCCGTTAAAGGATCCAAAATTTCTTTATTTATTTATTTATTAGAAAAAGATCAAGAAAGAACGCTCCAAAATCCTTATACTTTGAATATAAATTCACTAAAACGATCCATTTAATCGAACATGAAATACATTCAAATTTAAATGATTGATTAAAAATAATTTCACTTTAGGTATTTGTAATATTAATTATAACATATCTTATAATATTAACTATATTATTAACAATAATGATTTTCATTGAAAATAAAGTGTTTTATATTGAAAAGTAAAATGTGTATAAAACGTGTAAAATAAATGAAGACATGGAAATTTGGCAAACGAAGCGCAGAGAATGTGCTGAAAATCGTGATTTTATGGACCAATAATGGCGCATGATAAGACCCCCACGTGTCACCTATGAAACGTGAATTCTTGGTAGCTGTGGTTAACATTTGCATTCCCGATGAGCGACAGGAAGTGGTACGCTCGAACGTGACCGTTGTGCAAGTAAAAGTATATAAATAATGTGACAAACGACACGGCAGAGTGTGCTCCTGATGTGAACTCCGAAAAAGCGCAAGGTTATGCTCACGAAACAAAATTTTGAGCTTACGTAAGGAAACGTTTGACGAATAAGACATGTGTTTGGATGAAAATCAAGGGGGCCTTCCGGAATGAAATTGGAAGGGGGAGTTTATTTATTTGCTAGTATAGCAACAGGTCATGAGGCTGAGAAGGTGGACGTGTGTTTTTGTTAGTAAAAGGACCATTTTCGTCCTTAGGGGAAGAACTCAAGGTTGACCCCCTTGTATTTCCATGTCGACAGGTGTAAACGTCCATCAATCAGCTTTTGACGACAATTGGTTTTGTTTTTGTCTTGTTTTGTGCCCTAAGTTGTGGCTATTCTCAGGGATGACAGATAACAGTTTCTAACAGTTAAGTGGTGACATCGAATGCGATAATGAGAACTGTGTTTTCCAATGGCCATTTAAGTGTTAAACTTGTTTGTTGGACATTTGGTTCGTGTCGACAATTTGCACCTGCATTTTCAAAATGAACGGCAGATGGTGACAGATGATCTTCGTTAAAGTATCACAGTTTCTGGTTGATTAGATATATTTTACAAGAAAAAAAAAAAAAAAAACTTGTGATAAGTGTAAGTTTAATTTTACGATATTCATATTGAAGTTTATATTCAAAAATTGTTATAATGAAATTATACAATACTTTGTATAGAGTACTTTTCAGTTTGTTTTTAATAATAACATATTTTACATTTGTATTAAAAAATGTAAATAAATAAAATGTTGAATGTTTATTTCTGAAAAATAAAATCTCCGCGTTTATTTTTTAACATAAAAAGTATGTTTGTAATATGACTAATTGAAATTACAATTAAATCTTTATTAGTGACGTTTATTATTTTTAAAATAGTAATTAAATATTTATTTAATCAGATGCGATTTAATGGAAAAAAGTAATAATAAAGTAAATAATGCAGAATTATTTTTGTACAAATGTTGTCATGATATATAATTTCATAAAAATGTTTAAAAAAGTATTCTAATTAAACTTAATGAAATAGATATTATGATATAATAAATGTAATCATTGAATGAAAGGAAATAAAATAATAACAATTACAAAATTAAATTTAAAAATGCATTCTTTACTATTTCATGACCTATTTTTCAAAACTGTTCACTTGATATAAAAATGTGTTATTATCCTTCCTGACAACTTAATTAACAGTATTTTTTGATATCAATCGTCGATGCAGTACTAAAATGATTAACTGATGTTTTCATTAAGTAAATGAATGGTTTTCAATTTGTCAAACTTCACAACATCATCTCCATCTAGATGAATTTCGTAACTTCAGTAACCGGCAGCTACTCGACCAGCAACTTGAACGAAACTCTTATCTCATACGGAAGTTTAAAAAGGACATATTAGTGTTCTTGGTCTAACCTCAACAATTTTAAGTCAACATTCACACGAATGTCAAAAGTAATACACACATCTTTATTCGCATTTGCAGTCGTTATTTCCAAAACTAAAAAGCTTACTGAATATGTATTTTCTATTGAGATAAAAAATAATTAAAACCTTTTTTATGTTTACATTTCAAAGTCTTTAATTATGAAAGCGACACAGTCTTTGCAGCACCACTTATCCCTTTCACGCTACAAAATTTTTACAGTCTAAATACCGTGAACCTGAACGTCTTTGACACATTTAAACAATTATTTAATATCCATCTGAATTAAAATAAAAGACTTTTTGTGTAAACGTCGCAACCAAGATCAAACGAAAATTACCATTCATTATACGAAAAACAAGCCACCTAATGACTCATCCGCCTTTCTTTATAATTGCTCATTTCAGCTGTCAACATGGAAAAAGTTATTCATTCTCGAATGTATATAACCGCGAAGAAAGTACACGACTAACCCAAGTTTATACCGTTCGACTCAAAAATGCGACATTTTGCAGCTCACACGAATGGCTGTTTCATGAACAGCAGTTTACACTCAAAACAAAAGCCTCTTGTGCCAACCCAGAAATACATGCATAACAAATACGAATGCATTTTGCGGCTATGAATAAGTCACTTTATTGCGGACTGTGAGCTTTTTTTTTATTATTCGTTTATGAACACAAAAATTTGTTTTTCACATTCACATCATTCGAATCTCAAATAGCTCAAACACTTTTATGGATATACATTTTTGTTGATATATTGTTCAAAGGTAATTAAGGAACTTGCGATGGTAATATTTTAAATGTTGAATATTAATCTTAGCTTCACGTAAATCTTATATTTATGAGTATGATTGATATCGATCAATTCTTCGCTGTTAATTAATATGCCGGCAATATCTTTTTGTATGATTATTATATTATTATGATGCAAAAAAATATGAATGAAGGTAACTCTGGTCAACAAAAAAAGCTGACATTTAAGATCCTGTGGGAATTGTTACGTGTGATTAGCTCATTTACTCATTTAGATTTGATTAAATCTAATTTACGGGCTTATATGAAATTTCATATATAAGATTTCTATGGCTGCGCATCTTATGTGACATCTTGAAGCTATTAAATATGCATTGATCGCATGAAATCAAAAACGCGCTACTTCTTTTGAACTTGAATTTCATTCTACATTCAACATTTTAGAATAATTTATTAAATATATATTTTATATAACTGGAAATTATAATAAAAAAATATTCTTCATAATACATATTTTACTTTAATTATCATAAAATTAATTTAAATTTAAATTAAAAAAATAATTAAAATTTAATAATAATTCAAATTTTAATATTAATTTAATAATTTAAATAATTAAATTAATTAATTTATTATTCACGAAATTTCAATTTTACAAAAATTGAATTTGAATAACATTTTTACTAATGGAACATACAAGGGGAGAGAAATAAAATTGATCTGGACAATTAAAGTAGCTTTTGTTTGAATGTTGCTCGATATCGCTCGGCAAAATAATGCCTCAATCCTCAACCTTCGTGAAGTTCGCGGAATCATGGAACATTTAAAAGTTTACGTTTAAGGATGTAGTGAAGCACTTACCGTCATTTTCTACACTTCGCGTTGCCTGCAGTTCATAGTACTTTATAAGTAACAAGTATCTGATAGCGAATCCTCAGCGTTGCTTACAGGCCGACGGAATAAGGTCCTTGAAGCTTCTTCAGAAACATTTTAAATAAAGTCTACGTCTTGAGATATTGGTCCAAGTCTGGTACAGGTATCATTAAAGATTTTACACTGCAGATTGTCTGCGTATTGTAATTTAGTTCCCCCTTTTTCAAATAAATATATGCGTGTATAAAAATTTTCATTGTGAATAACATATTTATTATCGCGCTATAATTCATTATATGTACGTTGGATCTTGTTTTTTTATCAATCTCGAAAACTCGTATTTTCATCCATAAAACCGAATATGCACGTACATCTAAATACATATCGATTTTCACGTGGGTAATGAAAAATGTTCGTGTTTCTTTTGAAAAGCATAAATTTTCGTGGAATTTCAATAAAATTTGTGTTGATCATTCAAATAAAAACACAGAAGAAAAACAAGAAAAAAAGGATGATGTATTTTTCTTTGCGAATCACACGAAAGTTGACATAAAAACTGACAGAAAATGGTCGAATAAAATATTATATATTTTCTTATAAAAATATAGCAACGTGAAGGAATTGGAATAAATGTTAATAACAACGTATTTTGAAATTCACCCCTGTGCCCCGAAATCGTAGTATCCATAAAAAATTGTACTGAAGCAGATTGGCATTCGTTCGTGTGTTAAGTTAGATTTAAGAGATGGCGAGTGTTGCTTACCCTCAGTAGCTTCTGCTTACATATTGATCCATCATGCCATTAGTGGGAGCAAAACGAAAAAACAACGTACAGTATCATCACTCGTCGAGTAGATTAATTTCAGATAATTTCGTCATAATTCCACTTTTTATGCCCTTAAATGGATTAGAGGCATTGCATTTGTTTGAACAATTTTTTTCTGCGTGTTGCGTGGAATGGGATTATCAAATATAATAATTTCAATTATTTACGACGACAAAGGTATTCGAGGGACTGCGTAGGATTATTTTGATTATCAGCACGAAAATTTAATTAAACATTTTCCATTTAAATTTCAAATGAAAATTGCATTCGGAAGATAATGCATTGTACATTTCGTAATGCAATATAAACTTTATATTCAATTTATTAGTTTGTTTCACTTGTTATATATATATATATATATATATATATATTTGGTGGTAGAAAAGCAAGAAAATTTGTTTATTCATCTGTGATTGACGATAAGCTGAAAAGACGAACTTCAGACACTTCCTGTTATTCTTCTACTTTTTTTATTTGTGCAGTCTGGTTCATTTTATTATTATTGCATCGTTTTAATTGAATATTGTTATACGGTAATTCATAAGATTCGAGAGGATTCGAGAGAAGAAACTTGAGAGCAAATTCGTTTCGCACAAAATCTATCTGCTAAAAATTTTTTCCCGGAGTGTACTTGCGATCAAACACGTTTCTATACATGGTGTCCTAAATCGAACGCAAATTTAGATTATTATAATGATTAATTCCTTGAATCTACTAAACATGAATATTTTTACATACACAAAAAACGAAACTACGTAATAAACAATATAATAAACTAAAATAACTCGCAAATTAAATTTAGCAACAATTATAAAGATTTGTAAGTAATTCAATTGTTTGATCATATTTTTCCTTAATTTAAAGATTTCTCTCAAAATATGCTCCATTAATGATTAAAAACATAATCCAGTTATAAAAAGTCGTTCCTGGAATGTACTTAAATGAAGGACAATTTCTTTAAGTAAAGCATTAAACATGGTATTTACGTAAACATGATATATAAAAATTAATTTATACTTAAACGGAATTATTTTGTCGAGGACGTTACAAAAATGTACAAAAATTTTTATATACATTTGAACGATCTTTTTTTGATTCACCTTATAAATCCACTCCTACGTATATAATCTGAAAAACTTTAACGATACAAAAGATTTTTTGACGAGTGATTGCAAAAAATCAAGTTCCGAATAAAGTTAATTGTTTCATGTAATAAGTATAACGGAAGTTTGTATTAACACTTATATTTAACGTAGGATTTTTTAGAAAAAAAATTTGGAATATAATTTTAATTTTTTATAATTAACAATTTCAATGAATGAAAATATATCTAAATACTGATTGGGTTATTTGATTCTTTAGATTTTGTAACGAAACGTACACTGGATAAAATACGGATTATTTCATTGACAACAAGAGCCAGAAAATAATTTCAGTTATAATCTGGCTTAGCAACACCATGTCTACTAATTCTAGTTTGATGTCTGACTGAGTTAAATTATGTTAAACGTCTTAAACGATAAACTCATGAAAATTAAACAATTACAATTAAAAAATTTAATTAAAAAATTAAAAATAAATGAAATAATGAACACGAAATGTTTGTCAAATATAATGCATACTTTAATGTTAAAATGATTAATTAAAGTTAGTTAGTAAATTGTATTTCGTGTTTGAAAGAAGGAATGTGTACCTTTTGTTAATTAAAAGTAAATCAACATTTTTGATATCTTCCGATCAGACATTTTGAAGTATTAATTATTATTCCCGTATAATTAACTGTATAAATCAATTACATTCTATGCACTATACCATCTAAATTATATAATTATAGATCGCAAGTGTATATTTGTGATAATCGATTAAAACGTCATCGATTATACCACATTTCTAGATCCCAGAAGATCATAGCCAAATCTAGGGGAAAGAGCAATAAAACTCGCAACAAAAAATCGCCAGACATTGATTAGACATTACATTCCTCGAATTTCCATTACGTTATTGCGCTCATCTCAACACCAATTTATCCCGCAAGCAATAGTGAACGACTGTTATTGCCATTTGTCCAGAAGTCCAGCGAAAAAAAAAATCCGTCAAGGCAAAAAAACGTGTGGGGGCTCGTTGCTAGGGTGGACCAGACAGAGGCAAATTATGAGTTAGTCATAATCAATTGCTCGTGTCGAAAAAAGCTGCGGCTATCAACAATAATGCACACTACATAAAGTATGCTTCTGTTTTTTGTGGATCCACAATATCTCGCATAGTCCACGCACCTAACATATTAGCGGTGGCAATAAATTATATCGATGTATCGTCAGTTTCGGCATGATGAACCGAATGTCGGGTAAATTGGTCATAGTCAACGGGAGAGGAACATGCTTCTTCAATATATAACTTCATATCTCCGATGTAATTTCGAGCCAAGAATAACGGTGAATGAGGCGCGCGATCGATATCCGTTGGAATATCGCGGGTCGTGTTGATGCACGCTCGCGTACAATTGGAGCAAAGCAACATCGTCGAAACGTACGTAGAAAAAGATAAATGCTAATTTGGCGCTTGAGATGGGTCGCCATGCGAGACGAAGGCATATTTACATGTAATTGCTTTCCGCGAATCCACCTACTCGCGTCCAGTTGCTTTTGATAAAGGTAATTATAGGTTTGCCCACGCTAATGCTCTTCACGAATATCCTCGGAAGTAGGCTGGTAATATAATGGATACCTACGGCTACGCACGTACCTACGATTCCTGCGAAAATAAAAAAAAACAGACGAACTGACGAATCGCGTCTCATCGTCGTCGCTAACGGAATAACACCAACTTGAAGAGGTCCGATCTAGCCTCGATGTTATCCTTCATTTTGTCCATTTGTACGCGAAATTTTTGACCATCAGCCGCAGGTGCAATAGGACCATAATTATCCACTATTAGTTTAAAAACGCAAGTTTTTTTTCTCGGCTTAATCCTCGTCCACATTCTCACAATTATTGTCGTGTCAAACGAATCATTTCGTAAGACTTAATCGTCGACTATGAGTTTTTTAGTTGCTCGGATTGTTTGTACGTTTTGTTTATTTATTGTCTTGTTTATCATTTATAATTTCATTTTGCAAGCATTAACTGCTTAAGAGTGTTTCGTCATTTAGCATTATATGGCGAACTTTGTAATTTGCTACACTTGTATTTTTTGTTTCAAAATCCACTTGCAATTGTCAGTTCTAAATATCCTGTTTTATTGCCTTTATTCAGTCGCACCTTCTTAATTAGTGTCGATTACATTTCTTTGTCGGAGTGTTTGGTAGAATGTCAAATGCATATTCGCTAAATGAATTTTCTGCATGGATACAACATTTTGCAATCTCCTCTGCTTTGCTACTGATTTTAATTAAAAAAATTAATTCAATTTCTTTGAGTTTATTTCAAAAATTTTTATAGCATTTATTCAATCTGTACAATATTGTGGCTATTACGTTATTAGACGTCATAGTAATTTTTACTGTAATTATATTATTCTTCGTTGTCTACAAAGTGTTGTTATATTTCTTATTTATTCTTAATTTCGTTGCTTCGTTTAGTATTTGGCGGACGGAAAGTATGAAAGTTCTATTCTAGCATTTCTTAAAAGTGCTAACATTTCTTAAGTGCTTTATTCGCAAATTCCTATTTTGCATGTAAGAAAGGAAACTTCCATGTAATAAATTATACTAACACAAGTATAGTAATTTGTTCTAATAATCTAGTAGTATTATATACATACACTGAAAATAATAATTTAACAATTTCTACTATTTCTCTAATATTGAAGTATTATTCGATTAAACGGTCAAAATATTGTCTGCTTTAATTATATCATTTAAATAATTTAATAAAATCTATTATAAAGTTCTGTGTCTTTATACCAATAATATCGCATTAGAATATGTAGTAAACTTTGTGAGATTATTTGTTTTCGTGTATTGAATACAAATATAGACAGAAATAAATATTGCAATTTTTAGCATTATCTTCGTCAAAATTAAATAAGTTATTTTTATTATTAATATATTTTTTGTTTTAAACAATTTTTGAAATTTATACTAATTTAAAAATATAAAAAATCCTTTACTATATTATATTGAAAACAATATTAAACCATAAAAACGTTCATTTTATTATTTGTATATTGTACAGATTACAATAACTCATTCTTTCCTACCAAATAAATTAGGTAATTTTTTCATCAAATGTAATTAATAACAAAATGTTAAGCGGTATTCGAAAACATTCTTTTCGAATACCGTATTATTTTCAGTACTTAAAATAAATGTTGGATTTTATGAAATTAAAGCTATATCGCTAATGTGTTCCCATAAACCCAAACATTGCCATAAAAACAAATAGTCATAATAAATATTTCACGATCCAGCGAGTAAAAAAAGTCGTCTAAATTGATGATCTATCAAAAAATTCTAAAACTGCAGACCGCAACGAACGTGTGTAATTTGTACAACTCTCGCGTCAAGTGAGAGGCAGATAGCCTTCCGCTGATAAGGCCCCAAACTTCATTAATTATTGAACATTATAATAATCTGCTTGAAAATACACACATGTGTACAAACACATTTACAATGTTTAAATGTAATAAAAATGAATTTAACATAAAAATTACATAGCTATATCTTATTTATTTTTTTTTTTCAAAGCCAGTACCTTTGATGATAATCATCAGCGAGTTTTTATGCGCAATATGTACTACTTTTTTGCTCCGCTCCGAACAATCACGGTGTTCTATGCAAATATAATTCTTGAGAAAAGGTGATGAAATGCATCGTGCACCGGTGAAAGGATACGTCGTTGAATAGAAAAAAAAGTTGTGTTCGCTCGCGCGTTAGTACGCAAAATTTGAGCACAAATTCGCGGACATTCGGCCGATCGGCCTATAAATCGGTCCGGTAAATTTATGACGCGTGACGCGCCCGATTTTACCGCGACTCCCGCGTGCGCGCCAATGAAGTTGTTCCTTATACGACTTTTGCAAAACGAGGGAGCGTTTTGTTTCTTTCTATTTTTTTTCCTTTTTATCATTTCTTCGTCTTCTCTCGTTTATTTTTTTTTCGCAATGCAATTATTATTTTCTAAACGTAACAAACTTTATTGCCTACAGTATTATCGTTAATCTGTTAAGGTTACATTTTATTATCATCATCGTAATTTTCATCCGCGAAATATTAACATCCTGAATGTAAAAAAGTTTTATTATACAAATTATCATAATTACAGCAAATTAAGACGTATAACCAAAGTCTCAGATGAAAATATACGACGCACAATTACGCGAGTGCCTCATCTATAATACCAATCGTGGCGAAAATTGTTATTGATTCCGCGATAAACGTTTTGTGTCCTTGCTATACATGTCCTCCGACACTTTGACTCAATCGGAATTAACATAATGAAGCCATCCGCATGATTTCAGTTAATGAACCTAATTTCGATTGCCGATGAATGAGCAACGACTGACTAATGCGTTTTTACGTTTCAGACTCTTTTCGTTCTCTCGTCGTGTGGCAACATTGTCAATTACTTTTTTATTCGTTGTTGACGAGGGATACAAAAAAAAGCAACCGATCGCTGCACTTCTTTTTATTGCACTCTATCTTTCTCTATCGCTCTCGCTTTTTCTCATCATTGCAAATAGAAACGCTGAAATATTTCGCAGTGTATTCTGGAATTTGATTATGCTAATTTAATCATCACGATTCGAACGTGTTTATTCGATTATTTTCTTTTAATTATCTCTCTTTCGTTATCTAAATGTCAAGATTGCAGTTGAGCAAGCTTCATTACGTCAGCACCATTTGTTGATCTTCATTACAAAATCTTCAGTTGAAGCTATTTAGTTCACTATTATGTTTCGATTTACTAGATCATTTTATGGCTCTTCTGTGTTATTTAAAATTGATTTATATTTAGACACAATTGGCCGAAAAAATTATGCTCAATTCCCATTTTTTGTTGCAATTGATTACAGATATAAATGTTATTACATCGCAATTTTATTAGACTTGTGTGGTAGGAGAAGAGAAACAGTTTGAATATTCATTTTATTTTCTATGAGATAATATTTACTATAACTAGGACAGTATTCCCAGCAGTTTATTTACTTATCTCATTATATCATTTATGAATAATTATTTTTATATTCAAGGTCCTCGTAGATGAGTCCTTGAACATTTTATCTTCATTATTTCAGCATGTTTGTTGATAAAATAATTAATGTTAGCTATGTTCATCATTTCATTACTTGTTTAGTTGTGTTTTAGTATCTTAGTCACTTATCGGAATTCCGCGATTGACGACGATAAAATTTATATTTCGAGAAAATAATCTTGTTGTAATTTTAACAAAATTAAATAGACATTAGTATTACATTTTACTGCAGTCTCATCAATTATATACTAGTTGCCAGTAATATCTAACATAATGAAGATGAAAATATTCTCCAAAGTAATACGAAACGATTGTAAAAAGTGACATTATTTGTAATTACGTTAACTTAAGATTATATACAAATCAAAGTCACTTTTTCAGATTATTACACAATCAATTTTACGAAGATTATCCTTAGATTTTAGATTGCCGTATAATCAATTTTTGTATACGAATCAAAGATTCGCATGTTTATATCCTGGAACGCACTTAATCAAAATCAAGAAGCTTTTTCACATGATCATGAGTATGTTCGTTATTCGCGCACGTGCCGTTCATCACGTAATCGCGTATGTCATATTTTTGTTGAACCTCGATAACGTCAACTGACATTAGACAGAGGCGCATCTTTTTCAATCAACATTATCAACTTTTATGTATTTGTATTCGCGCGCTATCACAGTCGGCTGCATTTTATGCGTCGAAACAGAGATAGTGCATCGCGTGTCAAACGTTCAAGATCCCACGCTTGCATTCTACAACGACAGAAAAGATGCAAGTAGTAGAGACAAAAAATATTGTAGCGGAAAGGAAAAAAAAAACGTCTGCCGATTAAATTATCAATTACGCACTGTCGTGTAAGCGAAACTCGTGTTATAGTATATCGTAGTATGAAAAAGCATAATTAATTTGCGAATAATTGTTTACGACAATTATTATGACGTCTTGCGGAATCAGAACAAATTTTCCCCTCTCATCTCCATCGATTACGACTACAAAATAACTAAAATTTAAATCATAATATGTGAACAATTGAAATTTTGTATACCCAAATGTAATTGAATAAAAATATTTTGCAATTACTTGTTGAAAGATTTAATTTACAGGTTTTTGTTTTATTTAGTAGCTACAATTTGTATCATTTGTTGTTGCTTTTTTTCCGCAATCATTTTATATGGCGAGACAAGCGTTTGAAATTTCTAAGCATATCGTTTACTCGTTAAACTTGAGCGACTGCGACGTCATTTACGTAATGGCCGCTTTGTCCGCAAATACTCGCGGTTTCTTAAACCATTTGGAACGAAACAAATTACAGGTGTTCACGCTAAGGCGATACACTTTTCGTGGAAACGTTTATCATAAATTGATTTGATCGAGTGACAAGTGTATAATTTCAGCGCACAATTTTGTATATATTCTTGTTTCAATGTGATTTATTCATGTTCGTAATTTTATTTTTAAGACCGCCACGAATACTCAGATTAACACCGACAATTCTGTTAATTGAATTATTTGAATCCGGCGGATAATCAGTCGAGAAATAATTAATTCATTATAAAATACCGCGCGATGTTTAAGTAAAATGACATTAACAAATTGCACATTTGTGAATTATGCAAAGAAACCAAACAAGTTCGGCGTTCGGACGTTTACTCACTCGTTAAATACACCCCAAATCGAATCAACAAAACTTTGAAAACGATTTCCAAATTGTATTGCGATTTAAATTAAATTGTAATTGGCATATAATATTCTTTTTTGCACTACTTTATCAATTTTAATCGGATTTGTTGTATGTTGTATGTTTCTTAATTTCAATCATAATTTGCCTGGAATTTTCAGAGGTCGAATTTGATCAAATAAGATTTCAATATTGTTTCAATTTCAATAGCTTTTTGCCGAATCAAAATCCAACTGAATTATTAAACGTATTCAACGGAACGAATGTAAACATTATCTGTGCGGATTTAACCCGATGAAATATCCTGAAGAATTGAATATTGTATTGGTAGAATATTATATGTTTCATAGATAATCCTTACTGCAATAATTCAATATAAAACGCACGCTTTCAAAGAGTATTTATAAATAATCCGTGGATCATTGAACTGCATTTCGGCAATGACTTGATAACCAGTATGATTGCTTTACACCCAAACAAATGACGTCATCTTTTGTTCGGATTGACCACCCAGTAAAACACTCGAGAAACAGCCTAAAATGAGTTGTTCGACTTGTAAACACATAATAAATTGACTTCGATCCATAAAAAGTGGCTAATCGAAAATTCGGGTGTATCGCGCGCGGGCGTGAAAACGATGTTCTCATCGGGGGAAGAACTTGACGTTCAGCTTCATTGTTTCGCTTTTTATTTCCTTCCCTTATTTTTTTATATATTTTTGTTTTATTTTGTTAGCTCATACTTGAATGCGAACTTAACTTTTCACGATGTAATTTTGATAAATGACCGCGGCAAAGGAGGAACAATTTTTCCACGATTCGCCTGTTATGAATTTGTCGTGGCTTATGTACATGAATTATACGTGTAATTA
>JABFPJ010002641.1:0-18772 GCA_022817425.1 Gryon sp. ZL-2020
ATAATAATAATAATAATAATAATAATAATAATAATAATAATAATAATAATAATAATAATAATAATAATAATAATAATAATAATAATAATAATAATAATAATAATAATAATAATAATAATAATATAATATAATAGTAATAATGAAATAAGACGCCATTGTATCAGTTCGCCAGTTGTAACAGAAACCTACAAATAAATGTGAACGGAGACAAAGCATAAGACGAAATCGCGCAGCTTTAGTCTGAATAGACGAACGCATAACTATTGCAAAGTTGGTGCTATCAAGTGACAAAGTTAACAGCAGCCAAAAATGTTGCAAAAATTATGCGATTGCTTTTCTAAATCGGCTGAATTTCAAGTCGGCGACTTCGCTCGAGTTTTCTCCAGTGCAGTTAATGAAATGATCTCTTAAATAAGACCTCTGTCAATTACATTACTTTACTGAGGCTTGAAAATGTCGAGGCACTCGAAGAAATGTGTATCGAATAATTATTTATTAGATTTGATACATATCAAATATTGAGCTTAGCTTGGAACACAGATTAAACGTAATACTTGTCCTAAATACTAATCTAGTTAGATTATAAGCTAAACTTTGATTAAAATTCGTCTAACATCAGGTCTTATGTTAAATAGAGGATTACGAAGGCAGAAGCCGCTGCTTTGTATTCATTATTAAATACATATTGTTTGCAAGCTAGGATAGATTTCATCGGCTCCGTTTCACTGTTTCAATTATCTTATGTTTTAGTTATTTATTTCAAGTGAACTCATTCATGTTATTGTGCAATATATATGTATGGCAGTATTATAATGAATATGAATTTGGAAATATAATGTGAAGCATTTGAAAATGAGAAATATGTGAAAGGTAATGTCCTTAACAGAGACCCGCACTCAAATTTGTGAAGAAAATCATTTTCATATTATCATTTTGTCCATTTCTATATCAAAGTTGAAGAGAAATAATTATACACAATTATGTTTTTCTTCTTCTTTTATTTAGTATTTTGTTGATTTAACATAGCTCAGGCATAAATGAAAATATTCATTAAAAATAATTTGTAAAACTTAATAAATTTGTAAATGTAATTTAATTTCAAAGCTCAAATTATTATAAAATAATAATATGCATTGTATAAAATTCATTGTAGAAGAAAAATATTCGTTTATAAATATAATTTATATACATTAAAGTATGAATACAATTTGAATAACTTTACTTTAATCATCATATTTTACTTTTTTTATTTTAAAACAAAAAACTGAAAATTACTTTTATAATGGAAAACTAAAATTCGTCCAGAGACACTAATAAATATCGTGCAGCTATTTCTCTACACTGGTGTCATCTAAAAGCTGTGACAGAAGTTTCTCCATTTACTGTTTCACCTCTATGAAATATTGAGGCAATTAGTCGACGCCAATAAGACCATTTATTCGCATCCAATATTTAGTCAATTTCCAATATTTTTATTTATTACGCAATTCTTATTTTATTGCTGTTTTAAGTTATTAAATTATAATTAGTGTCCTACACACTAATCATGAGTGTAGGCGATAATGAAAAAAATATCTAACTTTTACGTATTATTTAGCAAAATATCTATAATTATTATTATTAAATATCTATAATTATATCTAAGTCCTGTAGATACTATCCATTGTTAACGCTTAAATTTAATTGAATCTACTTAATTAGCAACTAATTATTAGAAGCGATCGCTAATTAAAAACTAAACTAGTTGCTAATAATAATTATTACTTAACAACTAATTATTAGTGTCTTGGGCATTAACCATAAGTGTTAGCGACAATATTAGCTAGTGTTTTAGACACTAAACATTGTCTTTTTCGATATCCTTATCTATTAATGTCTAATCCCTTAAAATTTTACCTTTTCTCACAATCGTCATTTTATACTTAATACATCAAGAAACATCTGTTTTAATCAAATGTATGAAAAATATATACAATATATTAGAATCGATAGAAAAACGGTCGCAATACAGAAAGTCAATATTAAAAGTTAATCTCATTCGCTTCAACTAAATAAAAGCATTGAATTAATTTACAATATAATCAACTTTTTTAATTAAAAACAATCAGGCAAAAATATTGAATGAAAAAAAGCACGGTTGATTGAAAGTTAGTCAGTTGTGCATCACTAATTATAAGTTTTTTAATTGAATTTTTCAATAGTGATATTAAATTGACGGCAAAGTATTATGTTGCGTACGGTAGCTTTTTTGGCCTGTGAAAATAATTACTCCGAGAGAAGAGTTTTATTGAATATTGCGACTTCATAATCATTAGAATGTGTATATTTGTAATGAACTACATTGGGAAAAATTGAATAATAGAATTTGTTTTTTGTGTATGTTTCTGTGCTTTTGGTAAATTTTTATTTAAAAATGTCTGCAGGTATAGATTGTTTATAGATATTTTGATATAGTTGAACTGAATATATTTAAATAGTAAATTTAATTAAATTGTTTCAATGTATTTCAAATTTTTCAAATGTTATATTACGAAAAATTTAAATTTTTTCATACTTCGAAAAATGTGTATCTTGAGACTAAAGAAACTGAAGAAGAAATTAATATGTAAAAAAGAATTGTATTAAAAAAGTAATTTGATGAAAATGCATGGGAACATTTCAACTCCCTTAGTCCCTTGTGACTTGCGAGCAAATTACATGTGATAACACACATATGGCCTCATAAGATATTAAATTGTCTGAATATAATGTCAAATTTTTCAAACTCGGAGACAAATATTTGAAATGCTGAAAATAGTCGAAATCCATATTCTATGCATTCCATACTTTTTACAAACTAAAAAATAATTCGTTCATTTTTTAATTACAATGTTTTGTTTTATATTTTAAATGTAATAATAATTGCAATGTAATAAAAATGGTTGCAAACATTTTTTGCAAACAAAAAGTAATACAAATGTTAAACAATTTACAAACTTATTACATTAATATTATAATATCTATATAATTGAAAAAATATAAATGATATAAAATTAAATTATTTTTCAAAAGAAGTTTTCCACATTTATTAGCATAATATAATGTGTACATTTTTATTTGCATTTTTATAAACAATTCACTCATTTATTAAAATAATTCAAAGTAATACAATAATTAATGTACTAAATTGAAATGTACAACAAGGCTTAGTTCAGATTATCCCTAGTAGAAATTAAAATCGGGTTAAATTGTGGGCCCAACATGGAAACCATACTACCCTAGCAGGCCCTGATGTGTTTTGCAGGTGTGGCGTTGCATATGGATGTAACGCCGGGCATTCATATGGCCCCGATCAGGTAAACTCATAAAAATGACGTCAAATTAGGAAACCATGTTGGGCCCTGATCGGGATCCGTGTGGTTTCTTTATAATGAATAAAAAAATTTTAGATATAGGATTTGAACTCGTGTTCTTCAAGTTTGTACGTATATGACTTAACCACTGGACTACCGAAGCTGTTAGAAATGATAACTAAGTATCGCTACTTCCCTATAACTTTAATTGTGTATGGTCAAGATGTGGCTATGACATGGTTACCAGATTAGGGCCCGATAAGACCACCCATATGTTAACCATGACGTGGTAACCAGTTTTGGTCCAGATCAGGCCCATGTCGGGAATCCCATTATACGGAATTCCCGACTGGGGCCATATAAACACCCGGCGTTACATCCATGGTCATAGCCCAATTTGAAAGATGGCCCTACCTGGGCCATCCTTGGCCCTTACAGGGCCGCCATTTTTCAAAAAAAAAATAATGTCTCACGAAATACTATTTTGGCCCCAATCAGCCCACCATTAATATGGTATTAATCAGGCAAACCACATTAGGGCCACATCTGAAACATGGCATGCCCGATTCCATTTCTACTAGGGATATTATTATTATCATCATCATCATATGAATGTTTTTATTACCAAAAAGAGTAACAATTTCATATTACACTAATTCCCAATTTTCATATGATAAACCATTCAATCAAGTTTGTACAAACTCACATCATTATTTAACACAAAAGTTGAACAAATCAAGTTACATATTGATTAGTGAGTGATAAGTTAATATATATATCATTAACATTGTGAATTATAATTCTAGCAATCCTGTTTGTCAGCATATTTAGATCAAACATAATATGTACACTTGTAAATAGATGAATAAACTTTAATTAATGTGTATTTGTTGTATATTTGGACTAATTATAAGCAAAAATTAAATATCGAGTCAAAATTGTGCACATTTTGAAGATTAAAGTAAAACTAAACTTTGTAAGTGGATTCCATTTGTGTAAATGTAATATTATTACATAGTAGGTACATTGAATGTGTACGGAGTATTCATTCACTTTTATATTAATTTTCCACCAATTTTGAATTTTTGATACATTTTTTATTTCTGTACTATTTTTCGTTTATTTAATGTATTTGAGACACACTAAAACAATGCCTTTTACTAAATAAATATTTTAATAAAATTTAAGTGCAGTTATTTTTTAACAAAATTGCTGTTTAATCTGAAAAAAAAATTTTTTTTTTCCATTTTCTATTCACAGTTTTTCTAATGCTTTTTTTCTACTACTTCAGAAGAGAAGAAAAACCTATTTTTAGTTTTGCCTATTATTAAAACACCCTTGCAAGAATAACGTTTGTCTCCCCAGCAGAAGAAAAGAAAGAATCAGCATTCTACTCAAGATAAATACAATTCTTTCCGTAACACGTGTACCCACGGTATAATGAAAATCGATAGGAAAATATTGTACAAAGCTTTCGAGGAAGACCTTCTACAATGTGAAAAAAGAAGAAAGAACAAAAAAAAACAGAAACTAATTATTGATGTTGAATGTTAATTGTTAGAGTATTCGACACTAAACATTATCGTATGAAATATACAATGAAAGTTCCTTATTATTGTCTTAAGCTCTAATCATAAATACAAAAACTAATAATAAATATAAATATATCTTCAAAAATTGGTTCAGTTTGTTGTATCTATGTAGGATTTTTATAAAACCCATATTACCTAGTTAGGTATGTCTAAAATGGGCATAACGAGGCCTACTTAGTTTTAGATACTTGAAATCCCATATTGGCCTAAACTAAGCCACAGTAGGTTTCGGTTTAGCTAACTTTAGGTTAACCTTGGTTTAGTTAACATTTATGTAAAATACTTAAACAAATATTATCGAGAAACGAACTCAACATCCAATGTGAAATGTTGAAAAAAATTGAATATCTTAAACACTGCGCTACGAACACTAAACATTACTAATGAATATAGATATATATATTAATTTGATTTGCTCATATAACCCTGTACGTGCAATGTATAATTAAGCGTTTCATACCCGCATTAGGCTGTAATATGACCCTCGTTGAATCCTATATTGACCTTTCCAATCTTACAGCAAATTGTATACAACATTCGGCCTATTAATGTCTGAGTTCGCTCACTCAAAGCTTGCTTTTTAAAAGGGCCAACCTTGTTCAATCTTTACTGGGTATATGGCTAACATAATAATAACCGCAAATGTTTCAGGTATTAACTATTATAGATCATCTTTATGATTACTAACCATGAGTGCCTTGCATATTGAAAATTAAAATAATTAGTTCCCTAGAAATTAACCATTAATATGTGTTTTATAAATAATATAAATAATAAAATAATAAGTCGACTAAACTAAAACTAAACTAAACAAACTAAAGTCATTAACATTAAAATTAAACGGCAAACTTTGTAGAGCAAATTGATATTACATTCATTCAATTTCATTTAGCTCCTTTTCTCTCCAACCCAACGATTCAATTTCTATTTATCTTTTCGCCTAGTAACTTTTTGTTGTTGATTTAATTATACGTCGCGCACAAAGGCCAAATTCGCTACTTGTTTTTTCTTCTTGTCGTTTGCTTTCAAAAAAAAATAAAAAGTCGCTCACGTTTCACCAACGTGTTACGACAAATTACTTATTCTTCAGTTGTCGCGTAAATGACTTTTATATCGACGAAACTTGATTCACCAACTTTGCTTCATTTTTCATTCCTTTTGTCACTTTTGATACCAATTTGTCACATATATCAAACAAAATTACAATACAAGATTTAATTTTGAGTTAGTGTCCTGAACACTAATAGTAGTCTCAAAAAACTATTCAAATAATTCAGACATTAATAGTTAGTGTTTAAGACACCAATCATTAATGTCTGAGTTAGTGTTCAATACAATAATAATTAATGTGTCAGATAAATTTTGACACAATCTGACTTTTTACTTATATTTAAAGAAATTGATGTGAATTTGTCAGTTATTTCAAACAAAAAAGATAAATTGATTTAATTTGACTTCCATTTCCGTTCTTGGATATTCACTAGCATTTTTCATACCAACTGTAAACTTGTTCATAACGCAAGTGATACTGAAAAATAATATCTCTCGCTTTTGCTTTACTTATTTAAGTTTTATCTATGCTTCACTTATTTAACTTTTATCTATTTATGTCACAGAACATTTGCGCTAAGTTTGTAAGAAATCGATTCACATTTAAAGGTTGCTCAAATTGAATAAAAGATATGTTCTATAAGTAATACAATATTTTACGTTTTTCCCCCAAAAATACGAATATCGAGATTGTCATGAAAGACGAGAATATAGACGTAAATAAGTCAATTTAAATGTCTTACAAAATAAAATGAAAGTAAAAGAAAGACAAATAAAAAATCATAAGACTTTTTTAAATTAAAATATTTAATTCTAGAAAATGTGAAAAAGAAAAAAGTACAAAAATGACACATTTGAAACATTTGAAACACAAAAAACAATCATTTGCTGTCCTATTTTAGATGAATAGCAAAAAATGCTTTTTTGTACCTTTCCCTTTTTTCAAATGTTTAATATTTAAAAATATGTTAATTAAAAGAAGATGAAATTGAAAAGTTCTTTTGGAAAGTTCATTTTGCGTTAAAAAAGAATAAAAAGAGATCAAGTGATGCTTGAAAAATTGATACAAAAGAAGAAAAAAGAATTGATTTCCAAAGACACTTCAAAAAAATCATAACCACCTCAATGAGGTCAAGCTGAATGGCTCGGAAGCAATCTACCTAATGCTCTTCAACAGTTTCAAACAAATATTAAAACGAAAAATCGGTATCATCGATTTTATTCTTCTCAAATGGGAATAAGAGAAATGGAATTTAGTATTAATGTTGAACAATCTTATATAATTTCAACAAATTAAACTCAATGTAGTTGTCCTTCTATTGTAATTGCAATTGCGATTGTCGTTCTTTTAGCTTTTTCAGCTACATTCTTTTTATTCTTATAGTTGATTTTGTTGTTCATGTTACTGTTGATGAAATCCTATTAAAAATGAAATCGGGCTTTCTACACTAATGATATGACCTCAATCTGACTTGCCCTATTATAAACCCATTAGTAAATACCTAATCAGGACCTAAACAAGCCACATTAAGATTTCTGCAAAAATTTGCTCAAAAATAGGGCATCCTATTCGGGGCCAAAAATGGCCCCGATAGGGGGCGCTGACTTTCAGATCTTGCTACAGCACGGATGTACAACATACATGGGTGGTCTCTTCGGGCCCTGATCAGGTGGCCATACTATAGCCACACTTTGACCTTACATACCAAATTACAGCCTAAATAATTGGTACTAGTGATGATATACAGGAGCTTTGGTAGCCCAGTGGCAAAGTTGGGTGTTTTAAATTTTGAAAAACGTACGTTCATATCCTACATGTAAACATTTTTGTAAAAGTGTATATTCCCATTTAAGCACATTTAAATTACATTTCGCCTTTATATATCTGTGGCTTAAAGGAAAAATCAATTAACTCCACTTTTACAAATTTTGAGAAAAACGCGTTTGAATTTTTAAACTTGCATTTAAATAAATAGAAAAATGATTTAATCTCTTTTGTCATAGTACTACATTTCGATAAATATAGACTCATAAAATGAAAATATAAGGTTTTTATAATACGAAATTATCATTAACTCAATTTTGCCAACAACGGAGTTAATTGGTTTTTCCTTCAAGCCACAAATTTATATTTGTTATGTGAATGAGTCAAGATTTGAAAGTAGACATTGTTCAAAGCTTTAAAAATAAGCCAAGTCTTTGAATTTGTCTTGTTGAGTCGCATCTTGCAAGCAACATTAACAAAATGACTGTTGAATAAAAAGTCGAATACAATCGTCGTTATTTCGGTTTACGATGATGATTATGATCTCGGCTCATTGACCCAAATTTGTGAGCAAATACAATAACACAATGATTTGACAGATATTCGTAAATAATTAGCTTTTGCCTTAGGTGTTTGTGTGAGTGTGTGGATGTATGTGTACACGTATGTGTATGTTGTTGCAGACATAAAGGCATTGTCACGCTACGACTATTTTAGTCAAACCTGCGCGTAAATTATTATTACAAATGTTCAACGATAATTCACGCCGAATGACAGTTGAAAAGTGCCTTACACAATTTATTTTTGATTGTAATTTTCATTTGCAACTTTAATCGCCAGTGCTAATTAATTTGAGTCTTTTATTTAAATAAGTGAATAAATGATACATTATTTCAACAGTAAAGAAACAACAGCATCATTGCAATACATTTTTCTTGTGATTAATTTCACCATTTTCTTACTTTTTCAACTTTTTGCGCCATTTTTTATTGCACTTTTTCATTTTGATAATTATTCAAATGTTTCTCGCAAAACTTGGTCCGAATGTTTATGTAATGACCAAACTTATCACAACCGTGAGATAAGTTTTTGAAATAAGAAATAATAACAGTAATGTAAAATCCATCTTTTACGATTACGACGAATGAATAATTTTATGCAGACGAATATATTTCATGTCCAAATAAACTTGCGCTTATTCTGTAACTTCAAATGGACTTGTGCATTTAATACGTAAAGTCCTCATTAATCGGCTTAAGTCGAATTTAAATCATTTTTATATTATATTACATTTCACTTTTTTTTCTCTTTTTCATTCTTCAATCACATTTTCATAATCATTTTTTTTATTATTTAATATATGTTACCTTAAAAAGTTTGCATTAGTATACTTGTACAACTACGAAATTTCATCTGTAAAGATAATGCTATAAAATTATATGGCGCTATTAAATTATTCATACACTTTTATTCTCGAGAAATATGAAATGGTATTTTTTTAATTATGCATGAGAGCAATGTTCAGAACATATAAGTATTTTCTAGTATTTCAATCAACATAATGTTCAAATACTACAAGTTAATATTAATTAAAACTGCAAAATATTTATTTAATCTTTGGCACATTTTCATTAAAAAATATTGCAAAAGTGTTATTTCGCAAAAGTAAAAATTGTTTGCAATTTAGTAGAACATCAATAAATGCATCATCCTTGACTTCGAGACTTACGTGGGTCTACATAAATTGAAAAAAAGGAGTCAACAGCATAAATAAGTGATCTATATATACATCATAAGATGAATAAGAAATGTTAATACTCAATTTGTTATTTGATACTCAAGTCAACGGAATTGTGTATTTCATAAGATAAGAATGAATCAAGAAAAGTCGCGAGAAAAAAAAAGTCAATGAAGCGCAAATCTGACGGACTCCTATTTTCTGCTCTTATGTCATTTTTTCGTCGTTTCTCATAATTTGCACGATTGAGGATATTATGCTGAAGCAAGTTTGCACTTTTATTAGATATTCACGACTCATCTTGATTTACTTCGAAAATCCGAACAAGAAGATAATTTATTAACACGATTGCATTAAAAGATAAAACAAAGAGGATTTGTTCTTGAGAAAAGGAAAATGGTTTGTAAAATATATTATTATAAAAGATTGATTATTAAAGTTGCATAAATAAATTCTAATATGCAACATTAAATCATAAATATGGTGTCGGTGCCTTTGAAAAGTTAAGTTTGAGTGTAAAGTTTGCAAGTAAATATGATTCGTCATATTTAACTATATATATATTATTCGAGCGCTGGAAGCCGTTAATTCAAACTGTCAGACTTTTACAACAATGAGGGATTATTGAGTCGCATTAGGTCTCTGACAGAGTTGTAATTAATTTTGCAGTAAACTCCTATCTGTTGCAAATAATCAAAAAGGATATCATTTAACAGAAACTCGAACACAGTTTCATAAGCATACACAACAGTTGGTATAATGTGACTTAATTTGACGTTTAACATGCAAAACAAAGGCATTTTTATCATCACGATAATGCAAAGTATATTATTTGCAAATGTATTTGCGAAATATTGCAGTGTTGAAATTATACACTGAATAATGTATTTATTTCATTAAAATATAATCACCTTGTTTTTCTGACATGCAAAAGTTGATTGTTTTTAATAAATAAACATATAATATGCTAATGTGAAGATATATGCTTTTTAATTGTTAATTGCATAATTAAATGCAATATTAATTTAAAGAATGATTAATATTCAATATAAGTTGAATTCCTGACTTCACCCGGGTATTTATTGTAAAAAGTGTTTAATATTTGCAACATTTATTTTAATTGCTTAAAATCCCTATGTTTAAATTCGAACAAACATATTTTCAATTATATATTTGTACAAAGATATTTGCAATTATTTTATTATTCAATTTTATATATTAGTATATTAGTATAATAAATATTTAATTGATGAGTGAAATATTTACAGCAAAATTAACATAAAATGATGTAAACAAGCTAATTTGCAAAACAAAGCTTCAAATCAATCTACTCATAGCGTTTGAGAGATCACATGACAGTTCCATCAAGACTATCTATCGTGTCCATTTGGACATGACATTCGGCAAATTTATCATATCAGCCACACGACATTTATCCAAGAAGCGTTGCAAAATGAAAAAAAGTGCGTGAGATATTTCGCTTGGGAACTCGCCGTCAGTTACTTTAGTACGATTGTACTGAAGTGACTAAAGACTACCTACCAAGAAGCATATTTATAAAATCGGCAATTTTTCAATATTCAAAATAATTCATCGCTCATAAGTACGAATAACAATCTCTTCTTGTCACGATTATTTAAATAAACTTAAAGAAAATGATCATTATATTTTACAGTTATTAAATAAGTTGACCAGCTGAATAAGTCATATTAGATGTCTAATTAAGAATACAGTCAACTAATTTACTAAGCAGTTTAATTACTAGATTAGTTAGACTACCGACGTGAGCAAGTATGCAAGAAGAAGAAAACTCGGAAGTCACAATAAAAAGTGTTCAAGACAAGCAAGCAAGTTCGTAACGTCCACCAGAATGCAAAAGTAACCATCAATCTTTCACTATAATTATTAAAAAAAATAAAATAAAATGAAGATTAAGCAATGAATTATTTATCATTACAAAAACGAGAATTTGATGACATCATATAAAACCAAAGACAGGATTTAACGTTTTGTGAGTGAAGTTTGTGCTTTAAAAAGGCACACGGATTTTGAATGACAAAAGGAGAAGATGTTGAAAATCAATTTAGCTAAGACGACAGTTTGAATGTGCAAAAGATTTTCAATGCTCTGCACATATTGAACAATTTTTGTCATTGAACAATAATTTGGCACGAAAAGACACCTAACCGTTTGACAAACAATTTGTCATGCACTTTGGCTCGCGACCAAGCCAGGCTCTGGATCTGCATCAGCTGCCAAACTAATGTCAGCCGCTTATGACATACTGTTACCAAACTTGACGTAAAACTATTTGCCTGTCTGTCTGCCATACACTTACCCAAAGCTCTCACCAAATTCTTGCCAAACTATTTCATTTTGTCAACAGATTCCTTCAATTTTGTACAATTACAATAGAAATATCATCATTGTAATAATAATATTAAACATAAATCAATTTAGGCTTCTCGTCAAATATTAAATAAAGCATTTTTTATTATACGATTTTATATACAATTTAACTAATAATATAAGCTTTTTTCTTATTGCAATATTTCAGCATTTACGTCCTTGACTTTATGTTACTTATATAATATTTTATGCTTTGCAAACAGTAAAAAGAAATTTCTTTTACATCATATAATTTACTGCACTATATTTGACGCAAATGTTATATGTACGTTATATTGAATATATGTACGTTATATGTACGTTATATATATTCCTTTTTAAAAAGGAAAAAAAAAGAATAATGTTTTATACGTAAAATAACTATGAAATTCAAAAGTTTACGTTGATTGCAAGTAAAACAAAAGCCTGTAAGAGTTAATTAGAACATTTTTCAATCAATGTGAAGCAGTAATGAAATTATTTTAACATTACTTGGAATACTTTCAACTGAAAACATTGTTTGGTTAATTAAAAAACCCACCCATTCCTGGTATAATTATGATACTTTATTTTAATTACAAGCTTGAAATATTTAAGAATAATTCTAAGAGCAAAAATGTATGCCGTTATTTTTATTGATTTCAATGCTTTTAGGATGATATTTTATAAAATATTTATAACAATTCGTTGTGATAACAAGAAAAGATGATACAAATGAAAAACGCGTTAAGTTAATTATAAATAAAAGCCAGCAATGCAAATAAAGAATGCGTATAAATAAAAATTGACGAGAAAAAATAAGTAATTGAAATAAACGGGAAATATCAAAATAGACGCAAAATATGAACTAAAAATAAAAAAGAATGAAATATAACGATAACATGAAATAATATTTTTATACGGATAAAAAAGTCAAATACACTTTTTATGCCTGAAAAATTTTATTTTATTTTGTTCAAACTTTAATTCATAAACAAATTACATAAATAAATTGATTTTCAAGCTGAGCCTCTCGATTCTCAAGTATCTCAACTTTTCTTATTCAAGTTGAATTATATATATATATGTATGTGTGTTTGTGTGGATGACGGCCAATGTACCTTGCAGTTTCACATCTATAAAGTTTCGAGAAACGGATGTTAATCTTGTGCTAGTAAGGCGGATTATTATCATTATCCTTATTATTGCCACTACTATTAAAATTATTATTATTATTATTGTTGTTTCTGTTATAATCATTAATATTATGATTTCCAAAAACGCACTTAGAATGAAATATTGAAAGGGACACAAAAGATAAAGAAATAGCAATTGCAAGAACTGAAAAAGGAGAAAAATTGTAAATGTAAGTCAAACTGTCAACAATTTTAAAAACTTTAACTTTGCTATATCTAATTAAAATATATGTATATAAATACTTGTACACAATTTAGCTTGAACAGTATCAAACCTAAGAATGGCACAACTTCGTATTCAATTTCAAGATTCTAAAACAATAAAAAATGCGTGTTAAAATAAAGCACGAAAGAATAATTATTATCCTCCTTTCAATAGAAAGTAATGAATATTTTTCTTTCGATGAAATAAAATGCAATTTCCATCATCAATAAATCTGATGGCTGCGTTTTCGAAAGAAAATGTGATTTCCAAGCGAGAAATTCGGTCTCGATAAATGTTAGTGAATACGCTGTTATTCATGAAATAAAAAAGGAAACGTTATTCTACAGATTGTTTCAAAAAGTAATTCCTCTGTGTTTTTCTCGGAAATATTTATCAGTGAGAGAAGAGCGCGGAAATGAATATTTTTTTGTTTCCCAAAAAAGCCCTCTTTTTTTCTTCTCGCAGTTGCAAATAGAAAAATTAACATTTTCCGTCAGCCAAAAAGAGATTCTTGAAACAATGAATTTTCAATAAAATGTCATGAAAAGAAATTTCGATTAATAATTATTCAATTGAGAAAATGAAGTTTTCTCGTCATTTATAAATAATGAAATATCTTTTTAAAAAAATAAACTGTTTTACTATAAAATTTCTGGAAAAAAATAAATTTCCAGTAAACCTGCTGAAAATGTTTATAAAAGCACGACAAATTGAAAAATTCGATTATTTTATTATAAAATAACGACGAGAGTATTAATGTTAGAACTATTTAATTTCATTTGATGGAGAAAATGAGAAGTTTTTTAAACAAAAATTAATGTAAAGATAAATTGCGCTGTAATGGAAATAACAAAAAAAATGAAAGTTGACATAAAATCAAAACCATTAGTCATATTGCTGAGGCAAACAAAACATTCATTGATTAAAAGGCGGCTCTCGATATTCCGTATATAAACATTTTGCTTTGAAATGTGGATGGATAATCAAATTTCATCGCATGTTTCAAATGTAAATAAAGATAATGTAAATTTACCGTCCCGCACAACTTGATATTTCACGATGAAATATATATTTAAATAAATATTCCCATGTTCTCATCAAATATCAAATTGTAACAGTTTATTTTTGTTCAAATGCAAGAAAATACGTGATTTTATTCCTCTTAATAATTCAATTTTAATTATTTCAAAAGTAAAAAGACTTTTTGCATGATATAATGATATTTATATGTTGAATACAAATCAAGTTGATCGCTTTGAAAAATGGATTTATCACGTTCTACTAATGCATTTCAAGTCAAACTGCAGTTACAATCATTTATTATTGTAGAAACATTCAGCGTAATATATTTGAAAGCAGTTTAAGTGCAAACAATTTTCGCAAATCCGGCGACACGAATTTTTCATTTTATCCTCTAATTTCCGGTATCTTTTTTATTTCGCAAAATGGAATAAATCATTATTCCATTTTAATAGGCTTCATTGTTGAAAATTACACAAAATTGGCAAAAATAAAGAAAGAAGTTAAGTCTTTCAAAAAATAATCTTGCCCATTTTTCTGATTTTTGATCAAAAAAAGTGAAATATATTCTCGCTGGTTATAGGTATATATACATATAGATCAGCAGCTCCATTATTTTCGTCTTAACATTTCTCATGCCCGACAAATTGTAATAACACAATCGATATTTTTGTGTCAAAGAAAAAGTTGGGCAAAATGATAAAAAATTGTTCTTCCAGGATACGAAAACAAAATTGATCTTCCAAATGGTTTAAATCCGCCCAAGTGATTACGCAATGTTTCGGCTGATGAAATAATAATTTATCTTAAAGGAAGGTGTTCAATTCATTTTACCATTTTACGTTTATAGACTTTTCCTCGATGGCGATCAAGATTGAATTGTGAATTTCTTATCATAATGTCTCAAGTATATGTATATACATAAATGAATATAGTGCAAATTTTGAGTGCCTAGGAATAAGGTAAAGGAAAATGTTTTATTAGCAACAAATGTGTATTTTCAAAATATTGTTAATTATAACAAGTTTAATGTTACCAGGTTTCAAAATATTTACTTGTTCAATATTGAAACATTATATCAACTTTTGTTATAAATGTACATTGCTGAAGATTCCAAACTTGTCTGCTCTGTGGTTTGATATTTTATGCATTAATCTACAAAAAAAAAGAATCATCAGAACAAAAAATTGCAAAATCAACTTAGCAACTCAAAAATACTTTTGACAATCTACTCAGGCAAAAAGAAACATACACAGTAAAAAAAATATTTAAATATTTACACGATTTCGTGTAAAAATACAAATTAATGTCTAAAAAGTGTTAATTGTACACCGATCGGTGTACCAACAGCCAATCATAATCATACTTTAGATATATTTACACCTTTGGGTGTAAAAAATTACATCGAAATTTTTACACTTTTACACTGGCACGAGATTTTTTTTACTGTGTATATCCGACATATATGCGACATATATGCCACATACATGTTGCATATATGGCTGCATATATGGAATACAAATAGAAAAGAAATTTACTGTGACTTATATGTGTGACATGTGTTGTCATATATGCGACATATATGTTGGATATATGTGCCATATATCATTTTTTTTCTTGGGTTAGTAGTATGTTCGAGTGATTGGATAGAGTGGATCTACGAAATAATTCTGTCAAAAACGTGTTTGATTAAATAAATTATCTGATAATCTCTTGTGATACTCACATTTCATATTTAACGCATTAAAATTGCACAATCAAGACAAGTCTTAATAAATAATTGCGTAATTTAACCGAACATTGAGTTCGACTGATGTTATCAGTTAAAATCAATTGAATCTACCTTCACCTTTGGAACACGATTTTGGCAGAATTATATGGTAAATCCAACCACTCTGTCACTCGAACATGCTATAATTAAAAGAAAATTATCTTATTTTTACGCAGTTTTTGCATTACTTAAATGGCCAATTATTTCCAAGAACGCATAATTTAACGTTAAAAAAGTGTTTAAAAATGAAGTTACTTTCCTAAGTTTAAAAAAAATTACAATTTAAATATTGCAAATGTGTATAGACCCCAACCAAACAATACAATATATATATATAATATTTGTATATTTTCATAAAAATATAAAAACACTTTTTTCCGTATATGATTTATATAAAAATGCGGGAATATGACTATATAACAAAATATAAAATTGTTGTTTATATCTTCGACCATGAGGGAAAATACGTAGTTATATCAGAATATACGCGAGATACAGTCATTATTTAATATAAATATTGTAAAAGAGCCAACAAACTTAGCAAATTTTTTTAAAATTTCATTTTACTACATTTTATTGTAAATAATGACTGTTTGTGCATATATTTTGATATTACGATAAAAAACATAAACATAACATAATTTTATCTATTAATTTTTATCAATGTATGTTACTATTGAATCAGTCAAAATTGAATACATTTTGTGGAAAATAATAATAAATTGTATTTTTTCGAACATAACCATTAAAAAATTGGTAGAAAATTGGGTGAAAATATTTGAAACGCGGTAATCGGCAATTATTGCCTCATCAGCATGATCAGGATGTATTTTCAACCTAATGAACATCAGCTTAGATAATAACTAGTTTTTTAAACTAAAGTAATTGATCTGATTAATAGATTAATTGATACCTACACGTAGCCAAATAATACAGGAATGTTTACTGTTGAGACGGAATTCGATATTTATAAGACAACAAACAAACAAAAATAAAAAAAGATACTAGATTCAATATCATAGAAAAGTTTTATCATTTTCATAATTTAATTAATTGAACTTATCAATTAATTTCAAATTTAATAAAAATTATTAACGAAAAAATGATAAATTTTAACAATAATAACATCAATAGTATAACAAAAAGGAGAAAAAAACATTTATAATCAACAACCACAAAAATTTCTGAAGAAGACTAATAAATAGTCGAAACGTTAATGTCCATGTTTACTTTATCATAAATAAAGTCCTAAGTTTGGCAAAAACTAAACAATCTTTGAATAAAACTAATTGGGACAAAAATCACAAAAATCTACAATAAACAAAAATACTGTTTTTAACAAGAATTATTATGATGTAAACAAACATTTTTCCAGAAAAAAACAGTACTTTCTTTTGTTTGTTGTCTTATCGAATTCCGTCTCAACAGTAAAAATTCCTGTATTATTTGGCTACGTGCAAAATATGCTTAGTTGGTATTTCAACTTTTTAACTGATAAATAAAGTATATTAATTGATAGTATATTTTATAATGAGTAAGAAAAACGTTCATTGCGGAAGATACTTTTTTTACATAAATGCATTCAGAAGGTCTTTTCTTTCTCAATAAATGGAATAAAAGCATTTTAGCATTTTTGTATACTAAAATGCTTTTATTATATCCCCACTTTCCATCCCTCGGGAGGAAAAGTAATTTTTCATTACGTAATTTAATCAAAAAGTTTAAAGTCACAGTAAAATATTTGTAAAAAACATAAACAGCGAGATTTTAGAAAGCCGAAAGGCCAAAATACTAAAACGCAAATATAGCCAACATAAGGATAAGGTCCTTTTTACGATCATTTAAATAAATTGAAATAAAATGAAGATTAAGTTAGATAATGAAAGCTGTGGCTGACCTTTTTGGGCAGCCTCGGCTTAACCTCAACCGTAAATTGCGACGAAATTCAAACACAAGCACCATAATTAAGCTCGTCCTTTACTGAATTTATTCTTAATTCTATTTGTTTATTTGAACTTGTTTTATTATAATGCGATTGACAACTAACTTAACAGCTAAGAGCTGAGCAAACATAAAGCATCTCGAAAATGCAAAAACACAATTATTCAAACATTGTGCAAATATTGGAAAAATGATGATCATAAATCGCGCGATGGATTTAATTGTCAATTTATGAGTTGGAGTTGATAAATTATTTGAAACGCTTTGCGTGCGAATCTTTTAAGTTTCGGTCACCTTAAGTCATTTATCAGTGTTTTTTTGTTCATACTCTGTTTAATGTCAAAGTTTTGTAATTGTATTTAAAAGTACTTAGAAAGTATGAAGACTAAGAAAAAGTTGCGTGACACAAAATGACATTCACCTTCCGTATTATAATCCATCCACCAAAATACATCAAGTCGAGTCTAAATATTGACTTTTTACAGTCCGCGAGCACGTTAACTGCATCTGAATATTAATTATTATTTAGTTCAAGCCAGTTCGTCGAATAATCATTTTCATAACAAAAGTAATTAGTTAGTTACCGGACTAATTACTGCGACAAGCCTGTAATCATTTACATCAAATATATAATTACCTTCATTAACGTTTTAAGACATTCTAACGAGAATTATTATTATTATCATTATTATTCTTCATATTCAGATACTCTCATCAGTACATAATAATTACTTAATTGACATTCTTTTGTTTGATGTTTTTTTTTTTTTTTTTTTTTTTTTTTTTAAGTGTGGG
>JABFPJ010002642.1:0-18771 GCA_022817425.1 Gryon sp. ZL-2020
TTCAAAAAAAAAAAAAAAAAAAAATACGTGGGATGAATAACATAAAATTGCTGAAAATAAAAAATCTGTAGGAAAAATGGAAAAATAAATTTGAATGAAGACATTTATTTTGACTACTTATGAGAAATAAAAATTGCAAACTAAACAAATAAACTCAAGGCACACTAAATCAGATGCTATAAATGAACTAGTTCTTTCAAACTATATATTATATTAAGAAACTATTTAAAATAATGTAATAATAAATAATTAATTAAATTCAACACTTCAGGATGGCCAGCAAAAAATCAATATTAACTTCCACGTTTTTTCAAGATTTTTCAAGGAAACATTTGCATTTTGCTTTATTAACTTTTTCTTATATATAATTTGACTTTAAAATTAGCTTACTTTTACAATTACAAGTGGATAAATGTTTTACTAACAAAACGAATAATAATTTTTCGTTGATTTAAATAAAATTTCTGAATATAAAACAATATTAAAACATACTTTTCATATTTAATAAAAAATATAATGTATGTTGTACTTTTATTACATATAAATACGAATGTTAAAAACAAGACATAATAAAAATTAAAAAAGAAAAATTTAAAAGCCAAATTGGCAAAATTAATGTATTTCCAGGTTTTGTAAGGTCATTATAAATTTCAGGTTTTCAAAGTTTCCAGATTCGCTGACCATCCTGACACTTATTTTAATGATTAAAAACCAAGTTTTTGGAATAGAAAAAAATGAGATAATATGAGAGTTCATAGTCTTTGCTATATAAAAAACAATTTAATTATGAGAATTTAATGTTTTGACAAAAAATATTATAAAATTATATAAAAAATAAATAAAATTGAAGATATTCAACTGAAAAAAAAATGTTTGAAAGAACTAATAAGAGCGTCTGTCACCTACACTTGGCAGAGGTAGATTGTTGCAGACGTGTCAGTGAGTTGAGATTCAGGTTGAGATTCAGGAAAGTTGGTCTCGCTGAAAGGAGACAGATGAATTCATTACAACACAAGTTATCAAAGTCATTCGTTTCTAAACATTTAATTCACGCAATGACAGAGATTTATTCATTTTTATTATTCTTCCTTTTGTCATCCCTTTTTTTCAAATGTCCAATTACATATACATAAAATACAATAAATCTCGTCACATGCTACAAAATTCAATACCAAAGACAGTTGGAAATTCGCAATTGACGTTTAGTTTAAAGTCAAAGCTACCGCCATTCTAATAATCCATCTGTGTTTTCAAATCAAAATTCAAAGCTCGATTCAACTCTATGCCAAACAAATTATTTATCCTACGTCCCAATGTCAACATGCACTATATATATTTTGAGTTCATTCATGCACATGTTAGTTTTTCTTATCATTCCCATAGATATACATATTTCATATCCTTACAGTATACCTGACTTTAAACTAGCTTTGAACTAAATTGTTGTTTATGATGATTCGAACGAATGTTGATGAATGGTAAGCGAAATGTTTGTTCCTATGATGAATTGTTAAACCATATTTATTTTTCATTATATATGCTTTATGCTCAAGTTTTTTTAATATACCGCACACAAAAATGGACAGTTGAATCAAATCATTTTTTTAAATGCAAAATTATTTTTTTTAATATTTTGCAAATACATTTTTACTTATATTTTTACAAATATATTTAAGAAACCCTAGCGAAACGAAAAACATATTGCGAATATATTGTTAAGGTCATTCTTCAGTCAATTGTCCCGAAATCAGTGCCAGTGTTAGTGTCTTTTTAAAATAAAATTTTTTGATAATGAACAAAATAAAATAAAAGTAATCAGGCGATTCTTTGATTATGGGAAAATTGTATGCAAAAAGAAATTTCAATGTCCAATGCAAACTTTTGTCTCAGTACCGGACCGCATATTTTTATAACCTGCATATCACAAACAAAAAACGCGGGCAGTTACTGAGAAAGAAGTTTGCAATGTACATTGAAATTTCTTCTTGTATACAATTCTTCCATAATGAAAGAATCGCCTGATTACTTTTATTTTATTTTGTTCATTATCAAAAAAATTTATTTTAAAAAGACACTAACACTGGCACTGATTTCGGGACAATTGACTGAAGAATCACCTTAATATATTCTTAATATATATATTTAATATATTTTTAATATAGGAATATACTAAGAATATAGTTGCAACATATTGTCAATGTATTTTAAATATATTGACAATATATTCACAATAATAATGCCAAAAAGGTAAAAGCGGTCCCAATTTCTCATAATTTTGGATTTAACTTGCGCAATAGTATTTTATGAAACAGTTTGTGGATAATATATAATATTTACCCCGCGAGGAGTTAATTCAAATCAGTATTAAAATTAATGCAACAACAAGTCCAAAATAGAGTAAAATAAAGTCCACATATTTACTTGTTGGAACTGATTTTGATTTTGATTCAACTTCATGAAGGAATTGAAACTTAATACTGAAATTTGTTGTGCGTATTAACATCATAAGTTAACTTATGATGTTATTACGACTGAGTTATTATTACAATTCATCAAAGTTCAAAATGAAAACCAAACGATAGCTTTATGAACGATGAACTTGATCTTGAGACGATATTGATTTAAGTCTTAAAACGGATTAAACCTAAGACACGAGCACAACATTGAACACTGTTGTCCTCAAACTTACTGCGCCACAGTTGTTTCAAATATATTCCTACATGAATATTTCCAAAATGTTCAACCAAATCAATAATTCCATAATATTCAAACAAAAAATACTGTCAAATTAAATCTTATACAATTTAAATGATTTCATTATTGGACATTAATTTTTATGTTAGTTCAATATATACATTACAATTTAAAAAACCCTCACGGAATAAAATATATTTCAAAATATATCTAAAATAGATAAAGTATATTTTTGGTAAAAAGTTATATATTTTTTAATATATTCGAATATATTTGTCCAAAAATATATCTCAGAATATATGCAAAAATATATTTAAGTTTATACAAATATATTCAAAATATATTTGAGGCATATATATGAGCAAAACAAATTAGATATTTCTGCATATATTTTCAAATTATAGTTTCCATCGTGAGGGAAAGACTGAAACAAATTAAATAATCAATAAAGCTGAACTCAAATTGATATATTTCCTTCTTTCATATACAAATAAACATTGAATAATACAAATAAAAGAATATATGAAGAAACAATAAATAAGATTTATAATGCCGTTATAGAAATCATTGATAAAGTGGAATGATTCGTCATTTAAGACGACACCAGCAAACATGATTTCTATACAGTGAAACCGTAATGCAATGTTAATTTATTCGACGTCACAGTTCTCTTCATGCGTCGGTGATGTACAAAATTATGCGAAAGCACATTAGCTGAGTAATCGATACAAGTTATTGTGCGACAAAACGAAACATGCACAGGCAATGTGACTAATGCTTCGGTACAAGATTTACAGTCAAGTTTATAAGCACTAAATCCATTTATATCTTTTTTTTTCATCATTTTTATATTCTGATCATAATTTTATTACTTTCTGTAAAAAGTGTTCTTAAAACAATTTTAAATAATGCACTTTTTCCTAGGGCGTTGAAGATTTAAATCAAAATCCATTTTTATAAACATTGAAGTACTAAAAAGAAAAAACTAACTTAATTTATAACTTTTATATAGAAAATATGAAAATTTTCTTTCCAGAAAATTATAGTTAAAATAATATTTACAAAAAGTGTGTAATATTGTTAATATACAAATAAAAAATATGTTTACTTATTTATTTGACACTACATAACTACTATAAATACTTTTTAAATGATTATTCTTAAAAAATTTCATTTTGATTTAAATCATGATTTTTAGACATCCTACTTTTTACAAAAAGTATAATTAAAATAATAATATAAATCATTCGAAAAGGTTGCATGCAGCCAAACACCAACTTAAAACTCATGCTTTTTAATCATTCAGAAAAATTTCGAACCAAAAAAAGTCGAATTGCAGTTATTGTTAATAAGAAACAAAATCTAATAAAGTTTGTTATGTTTAATAAGGACCTTTGTTACAATGAGACGAACTAAACAACAGAAAGAGGAAAGATGAGATTTCAATCAATAAAACACAATATCTAAAAATTCGTCGATGACGACGAGAGGAACATCGGTTATACGTCAAATCAAGACTCCATTTTTACCTGAATTCAGAATGGAGCCTTGCGTTGGGCCAAAATAGTAGTAGAAGTAGTAGACGTAGTATTAAAACAGAAGAAGAAGCAAAAATTAATTCATTTATTTAAAGACGACTTTTAATCAGTTTTTATTTGTCAATTATTTTTATTCCATTGGAGTTTGTTTAAGTTTAATTTTACAGTTGAAATTTGCTTTTATTTTTTAATGGTAAACTATTCATTTGGCCAATAAAAAAGTGCACAAATTATCAACTGTGTTTTAATTCTAAAGAGTTGGATTTTTATCGAAGATTTAAAAATATTTTTCATTATAAAAAAAATGAGAACAAAGTACAGAATAAACGGTGAAGTATATCAAAAAACACAGCATAAGCCACATATCAGGGTTGAATAATTATAATAATAATAATAATAATAATAATAATAATAATAATAATGACAATAATAGTTATATAACTATGTATTAATAATATTCAAAACCAAATAACTAAATTATAGTAATTATTACAAATAAAAGCAATATTAAAGAATAAGAAAAATAATATTAAGAAAGTAATTATAAATAATTTAAAGTGTTAAATTATAAAAATAATAATAAATTTGTTAAATCGCGACAATTAAATACATTTTAATTGAAAGCAGTTCAAGTCAGTCGGAAGAAAGCCTATTGGAATAATAATAAAAATATATAATAATAAATTTACTCTAAGGAACCAAACCAAAATTAGGCGAAAAAAGTACATAATAAATATGTTTCCCTAAAAATGCGAATAAAGTCGACTTAAGCATTAGAAACAAATTCAATCAAGGTAATAATAAATCGGAAAAATTATGAACGAGAAGCATACTAACGAAATTGCATTCAAATCCGTGAACAAATGTTTCGTAATTGATGCCTCTTAGTAGAAAAAGAAATGCCGTACACGTGAGTAGACGTGTTTTTTATCTCTCTCTTTTTTTATCTTTTTGTTTATTTTTTTTTATTTAAATTGAGATAAAATGTAAATTCTACGGAAATATAAGAGCAATCCAATGAGAAAGTTGGAAGAAAAAAAATTTACTACAGGGCGACTTTTCAATCGACCACCAATCGGCAGCATAGCGCTCATTCTCGATGTCGTGTGCAAGTCGTAATGACAAAATGATTGAAATTTGTGTCGATTAAGCTCAAATTGATGTTGTGCTTTAATCTTTGTTTGTTTTTGCCGATCATTTCTGTAAAATGCATAAAATTCATTCTTTTTGCACAAAGTTTTTAACTTTTATTATTAATAATCTTATTATTTCAATTTCAAAATATTATTATAAAAATGTCAAATGATCGACAAAAACATGGAATTATTATACAAAATATTATATTTCTCGTAACATTATTCTTTTGTAACAAGTGTGCCAAAAAGAATGCATAATACTTTTTAGTTCCACTTGTAACAACAAAATATGCAAATTGAATATGATATTTTTTGTATTTTCATTCTCTTATTTTTCATCTTAATTTTGTTGAAAAATATAATTGTCTATTCTTTCGCAGTGCTGTCATATTGGGGCTGACGCAAGAAGAGGCAGATTTGTTGAACTTGTTTTGTCACAATTACCTTTTTGCTGGTGTACTAAGGTTCAGTACCGTTGACAAATGTAAAAAGTAATTGCGGAAAAGATGAACATGTTATTATAAAGGTTTTTATGCAGTCATCAAGATTATTAAATATATGTATTAAGTCATTAATTTGTGTAAAAATATTGTTAATTAATGAACATTAACTTGTGTGTACAATCGTTTAAGTATCAAAAAATGTGTATTTTCTTTTAATTTGTTTAGGACAAAAAAATAGTTACGTTTTTCAATCGCACTTAAGTTTAAGAATCAACCATCAAAAAACCGAGAATATACAACTTATGGAATAATTGTAGTTATCTTATTAAATATGTCTACGAGATAAAGATCCAGGATAAGATATACTTTCGAGCACAAAAATCGTTTCCTTTAGAATACATAATTTGCGAGCTTAAATATTTTCTCGGGTCTCAAAATTAAGCGTCTCATTGTTTCACGAGTACTTAATAGAACTCTCGAGGAACAACGACTGAACTGAATAAGCTCTTTGTTATATATATAAAATCTTCACCTTTGTTGATACACTTTTTTCTTTTCAAACGTTTATCGGTACTTTTTGACGGTGGATTATTTTAGATTATTTTTATAATAAGAAGAATAGATTTTTTTTATTATTATTAAGTAATTATTATATTATAAAAATAATTAAATGAAGATTGATCTTACCGATTCCGAAGGGTTTCGGTGGTGTTGTGATGAAATTTTCATCGTTTCGTGCGTGTCCGACAGAGCTGCGTCGCGGATGCGGCATGTTGTTCAATTCTAAGTTCAAATCCGCTACGCTTTCGGAACGAGTGACATTCAATGAGTCCATTGATGTGTCGAATCGCATAATCTGTTGTACAATTAAACCATATTAAAATCATATATAAAATTTGTTAAAATATTTGTTTGTTTCATTACATCAAATAAAAGTAAAAACATTGAAAGATAAATCTTCAAGTTTTAATTAATAATATAATGTGAAACTATTAAAGAAAGAAATAAAGTTGAATTAAAATTGACTGCAGCTTGTGTTTAAAGGTGTGAAAATAAATCAGCGAAAATAAATAAAAAGCATACAGTGCGTCCAAGACGACGAAGTGGCAGTAGTACCTGCGAGATGTTCGGTACGCTTGCCGTCTTGCGCATCAACGGCTGACCTTGTGCTTGCAATAATTCTTTTACAGCGACACTCTGTCGTAATCGATCGAGTGTTAAGATACTCTCAACAGCTGACACTCCTCGAGTATATTTTTCTGCAATAAAAGTACAATAACAAAAAACATTAACATATATATAAACACATTTTTCATTATCACACATTTTTCAAATATAAAACTATTAAATTATACAAATTATTCAACATCTTTTTAAAATCAGGTGAAATATAAACTTCATTCATTTATTATATATTACTAACAGATAAAAAACACTGCTATTATAAGTTAATCAATTAATCTTTGAACGTAAATTGGACCACACAAAGAAATTACCGATATAAGTTTCGCCATCGCATAAACTGCTGTCTTCGCCGCTGGCAGCAATTTGTGCCAAACTTTCGCGGTCTTCGAGTTCCTCGCTAGCCTTTGGAATGTTCGATACAACTTCATACGTAACGCCGGTTTGTGTCAAGCAATCCGCACGTACGATCTTTTTGAAAATGCGATCGGTAATGCTTTGGCGCTTGTAAATGTTGAGAGCCAATCGTTTGCGCAACACCAGATCCATTGGCGCCGGATGCGATAAGCGTACGGTCGTTTTTAAGATTAAAAAGACCCTCTCATTGGCTAAACAAATGTATACATAAGAAACATTATTTTTGGATTCTTTTTTAAGGGAATTAAGCTGATTTTTTTCAAAGTAAATATTACCATCAGTGACGCGATTTAAATGCACATTATCGTGTATACTGGAATCCCAAGCTGCGATTGCACAAACGTCCTTTTCCAAATGTCGTATTATCGGTAGATTATAAAACTTGTTTCCATGTTCCTTAGGCAGAATTGAATTTAGTCCTGATACGGACACTTCTTCACCTGACTGATGCGTCGAGAGATCATCAGCTTTAAATATTAAACATTGATTATTAATATTTATTAGATATAAAGAACATTATTTTTGTAGAAATCAAAAGTTGATTAAGAAAATACCATTGAGATCAAGGAATAAAACAGGAATGTGTGGTTCCATGCCCGAAGGCGGTGTCCAATCTGCCGGTGCACCAGGGATGCCCGAACCCGCTGCAGGAACCAAAACAGCATTTCGTTCTTCTGTGAGACTCACCCATTGATCGACCAAACTTTGTTCTCGTTCCATATCTTGCTCCGTTTTGTCTGTTAACAATAATAAATGACATTTCATTTTAAACTCGAGTACAATTTAATTTCCTGAGTACGAAAAGAACAAAGAAGAAAGTTAAGATGAATTTCCTCACCTTGTTTATTAATTAAATTTTTGATCTGCTGATCCAAATATTGTCTTCTTCGCATAAGAGCGTCGCTCCATTTTTCACGCAATATACTCAAATCTTCGTCCTGGTAACTGTCCAACGGTATTTGCAGGCGATTCCTTACGGATACGCTACCCACAGCAACATTTAATATCGACTGACAAATTATTGGCAAAGTGCCGGAATTTTGTACGGGCTTTACTCGCACCTGAATACGTCGTTGCTGTCCTTGTCTTAGTTGATAAATACCACCTTTTTGATGTTAAAATTGCAGTTAATTTGACTTGAAATTTATTTCTATATATTCTCATCTTTCTATTTTCTTAACAAATAATAAACTTTTAATGATTCATACCTGTCCACATGTCTGGCTTAACAACAACTTCAACTGGCGAATATTCGCCTTGTTCATTAAGTTCCTGAATTTCCACCCAAAGTTCAATCTTTCGCGTTAATTCTGACCACCGGTCAGCTAACGACCTCGCTTTTGCCAATTGTTGCTGTTCCACCTCCCAGCCTGGTTTACTTCGTGAAAATCCAGCACTTCGATGACCCCAAACTTCTATACTTAAAGCACCCTCTGCAAAATACAAAACAATATTAATTCTCATTTATTTAAAAAAGATATCTCTTTCTTTCTGTAAATATTTATTATAAATTTCAAGTACCGGCGCAATGTTCCATAAACTCTTCAGTAATAGGTACAGTAAAGTCCTTAGTATGTTCGAATTTAAATGCAAGTGAATCCTTCTGTCCGGTGACGCAATTTGAAGTGGGTAATTCGGTGTTGACAACCGGCGGCACGACCATTGGCTCGGAATAGCCCCAGAACATGTATTGACAGAAGACAAAATGACTTAGAGACAATGGAAGGCCGCTTGCCTGTTTTATTGTCACGCGACACGTAATGTGACTCGAGCCATTGTAATCCTCGAGTTCGGACGAGCCCGAGTCCGTTGAAGTCTCGGACGCGGCCTCGCAAATACGATCCTGCGGAAATTGTCCCGATATTCGGCTTATCTCAACCTGAAGTCGACCCGCAACTTCACCCTGTTGACTGATTATCGGCGTGTGATAATCCAACCGAACATCGTGGAAGAGCACTTCCAAAAATATATTTGCAACTCCGATTAAGTTGTGATTCTCTTGTGATTCGTAAAATGGATCTTGCGTTTTTCCACCAACTTCGTCCTGCAAAATGTATATTATTGATAACGTTTACACAAAATATTTGCATAATGATAATAATTATTATAATAATTACCTTAACACCAGGCGACAACCTCTGACAATTATTTCCACATGACTCATACATATCCCTCATATCGACTAACTTATTTTCCAGCTTCTCCATGGACCACACCTGACTGCCCATGTTCGTTCTTTTAACTAAGATGGCGGGCTCACTGACGAAGGCACCGCGCTGGAAGAACACACTCTGTTTGTGCAAGTGTGTTGAAAAAGAAAAAAAAAGAAACGAAAAAAAAGCAAAACCAAACAGAAAATAAATCAATAAATTCATAACAAACCAAGGAAATAAATCTACAGAAAAAACTACGGCGATACTCATTTATATTCCTAGCATGAAACATAAATGAATTTCACAATTTGTAATGCATGAGAATTATTTTTCAATATAATACAAACTAAATATAATCGGAAAATGCGGAAAATAAATCAATTGTTGAAATAAAATTGATAAGAAATAATAATGTATAATGTGCAATATTCATTGCAAATTGCATGGTAAAATACACTAAATAATACCTTTCTATTTGGACTTAGATTGTTGGGCGGTATTTGTAACGTGACACTAAACTTGGTTTGTTTGCCCATCTCTTCGGCGAGGAAGTTGGCTTCTTGAACAAGTGCGTTTGCTTTGAGAATGTCGGCTTTGAGTTGGCCCAGACTACGTTTAAACATCTCGTCGCGTTCTTGCGCCCATTTTTCCACGCGCATCTGCGTCGTCGGAGTGCAAGCTGGAAGCTTGCCGCCCTGGTTTCCACGTAGAGGATCGTACGGTACATAAGGGGAATAAGGTGTCGTAGGCGATAGTATGTTTCGCAGTTGTTGAAATTGTCTTTCATATTCTAGCCTTTGTTTCTCAAGTGCCACCTAAAGTTCAACAAAAGGACAAGTGAAAACTTTGCTTCTAACATCAATTAAATCGTGATTATCTGCGAAAATAGATTCGAAGGTGCAGTGATTTATTATTAAGTAGAACTTCTTCAAAAATTGCAAAGTCAGAATTTTTATTCGTATTAAAATTGCAGTAGACAGAATTGAATAAATGATTTGACATGGATTATTATTAATGGAATGGAATGAAATTTTGTAACTTTAGTTTTCGAGTGTCATGTAAAGTAAAATGAGCTAATAATTTGATTAAAATGAAAGTTGTTTAATAAATCTCTCAGAGGATTGCAAGTAAAGATGATTAATCTTCATCAAACAAGGAACAAATTTAAAGGAACATTCAAACTTGTATTCAAACTTTGTTCATTTTTATTGTCAGCTTTCATTACGACATTGTATGTTTATCTTAAGCTCAACATTGAACTTATTATATCTAAATTATTCTATATTAATCTCAAAAAGTATACATTGCTGATATTGCTGAGAAAGAAAAAAAGAAAGAAAGAAAAAAAAAGAACTTTTTTCCGTCGTAATTTAAATGATCAAATTCACCTGCTTGTCTTCCTCATGTTGTTTCTCGAGTCTAGCGATTGCTCTTTGTATCGGATCATTAGACAGCTCATTGAGCATGAGTTCCTCCCTCGCGAAGTTATAATCAATATTTTGTGCTGGAGTTTGCGGCTCGCTGTTAAGTGCTGAAAGCCAAATCATCGTTTAACGACATCAGTTGATCTGCTTATTAAATCTTCATCATAATTAAATACAATATTAACTTTTTGTTTCTCATCCAAATGATTATACTTTTTTTGTTACCTGTCAAACTTCGCGGACAATTGACTCTGAAGAAGTGATGATTACCCCAGACTATTCTGTCGCCATGAAGTAGCGGCGTTTTTTCAACAACCTGGGTGCCGTTAACAAAGCACCGAGCACCCGTCAACGGAGTCATGTATAACCCCGATTCTTCTATTGTGATGATGCAGTGTTCCGGCAAAATGCCCAAACCATGCAGCTGAATATCTTGCTCGGTCTTTGCGGAACGACCGCCGACCAGAGTTCTTTCCTGCAAAACGACCACATCTATTTAAGCTCGGAGCTTTTCTCATACAAGCACAATTGTTAACACTTTACATTGTACTCGGCTTTCGAATTCTTCAACTTTGCTTCAAAGATGATTGCAGTGTTTGCTTGTATTGTACATTTTTTAAATATTTTTATTATTATATGCAATTTGTTTATATATTAATATAAAATGCAATTATTTATGCTTAAACATAAATATTCAAGCAACTTTGAAGGATTTGCTTCAAGAATTTCCTTTTAATTTTTAACTTAACTGTAAAGTATTGTTTCATTACTTAGATAAGCAATCTTTTAACAATATATATTAAACTTTAAAGCATAACCCTAACAAAACGAAAAATATATTTTTAATATATTCATAATATATTTATAATATATTGAAAATGTATTAAGAATATATTAACATTATACTCGCAATATATTTCACGTTTTACTAAGGAATGTGCATTTCATTTTTATTAAAGAAATTCCTAAAACTTCTTATTATTTTAAAAGTGATCAATTTTGTGATTTTCTAAATTCACTTATAAAAATAATAGCTTGCGACGAACCTTCAGATAATAAACCAAAAGTTCGTTGAGACTAGGATCATCGTTTAAATTGACTAAGTAGTATTTATTCTTCTCGACTTGAATGCCGGAGGCTTGAATGCTGATGCCCATTTTTTCAAGCGTATGTTGCCTCTCGTGCTGCAGCCTCTCTGTCTCCACCAGCTTCTCCTCCCACGTCTGCGATATCACTTTCATAAGTCTCTCCGATTCGGTGATCTTTTCAGTGATGTCCGTACGTTGATGCTGACCGACCATCGAGCCCTGTACCTAAATAATTTATTACTCTACTATCAACTTAAAAAATATTTTTTTTTCTTTTTTTACAAAACGAATAACAACAAAACGAAAACACATTTGATTAAATCTATAAAAGCATTACACGAATAATTGGCGTAACATTGTTTATCGGAGTCTTTATAGCTCGGATGGATTAATTTTGCATGCCCAACAACCACTTTGATTTGAAGTTTTAATTAAATTGATGACGGAGCTTTTGAACTTGTCGTGCATAAACGTACCGTTGCATGTAATAACATCTCCTTGAGCGTCTCCACTTCTTGTCGCAGTTCGCGAATAATTCGCGCGTTCGGATCTTCATTAACTACGGCATGATTGACTATCCTCTTGGCTCGATCCGCGTAACGTAACGTCGAAAGGGTTTCTTCGTAATTATCCGCCGCGGGCGATATCGTAGCTACCATAACCGTTTTACTATTACCACCGAGATTGTCCTGAAACATGGTCGATTCGTCTCTTTATAGTACAAAATAATTATAACAACGTATAATAATAGAGTTTAAGCTTAATATAAAGGGTTAATTATAATTATATTTAGAACAGACTTAATATAATCAACATTTTAAAAGCCATTCAAGTTTGTTCAATGTAAACGACACAGACAAGAGTCTCCTAAAAAAGCTTAATACTACTAATAAATTTAGATTGATATTTTTAGTATTATTGTCTGTGATTAAGTTTAGGACTTTGACCTAATTTTCATTTGATCGTCACCTTCAATAGCCACGTGAGAACCGAATCTCTGTATGGAACAAATTTATCCCTATTTTTGCCACCAGAATTCTGATCAGCTAATTTGGAAATGACTAGACCCAGCGTCGTCAGAGATCTGAAAAGAACAAATTGCCAATTAGATGCAAGTCTAAGACTGCAATTCTGCAATCATTTGTCACTTGGCTAGACGATAAAAGTGTTTCTACTTTTCTTCTCTTTTCTCTTCTTTTTGCTCAGACGTACTTATTTATATTGCTTCCTTCCTTCAGTCTATCACCCACTGCACCGGTTTTCACAGCCCTTTCACTCCCTGCCAAATCCACCAGACTCATTCGCGACACCTTCTCACCACTGACCCCGCTTTTTGTATCCGTGAGCGTTTGTGTTAGTATAACGGAGAACACAGCGTGAGATCTCGAACTCTCCGAGTTCATATTTGTCGCTGCCACAGTTCTCGACTTGTTCCCTTCCGTCATCAAATTATCAATGTCCTAGAAAAACAATTTCAACAATTATTCTTACTATTATCACAATTGTTTCCTCTGTTTTTCAACTATATTTCAATCTATTTTTCGAAAACTGTGAAAATAATTTTCAAATGGATGTTTTTCTTTTAATCCTTCATTGGTATCGATATGAGGACATTTAGACTGATTTACAACATTTTTAAAAACAATCAATAGATTATATTTTAATGGTTAATATACATTAAAAATATATATTATGTTAGCAAATCATATATTGCTCACATATTATTAACTTTTAAGCTACAAATAATATTTTGTCGTTAGTTATTTTTAAGTATTCCTCCACTTCATAAACTAAAAATCATTATAACATAGAAATAAATGATTAAATAAGATTCTGCATTGATTAAAGTAAATAAAAAAGTGAGAAAATCTCACTCTGTTACTTAAAGTTAATTTTTATAATTCATTGAATTATTATTTAAGACATCTGTAATGTCGATAATGAAGACTAGGACTTGGCCTTAAAGCAAAAAATGGATAGAAGAAAGTGTGAGTGAGAAACTGATATGCAAACCTGAAACGACGTGACTGCCAGCTGACTCAGGCCATCGACATAAGGTCCCAAGACGTTGTGCTCCCTTACTTTGAGGGATTGTTTATTTGGCTTCGGATCCAACAGGTCGTGTACCTTCTCATTATAAATCTCCATGTACGATACTTCCACTTTATACGTCAGCTCGGAACTTTGCTGCTTCGCGATCATGTCAAAGAGACTGTCACAAAGACGTGGTATTATGCCTTTGTTATCGCCACTGCCCATCATCGTGTAAGACTTCCCGGATCCTAATTTAAAAGTGCGTGTTAACAAGATCAACAAGATTACAAAAGATTAAACAAAAAAAAACAAACATTTTTACTATGTTCATTCTTACCAGTTTGCCCGTATGCAAAAATACAGGCATTGTATCCCTGAAATGCGTTGTCCAAAATATCACGACCCAGAGCGTTGAAAACAACATCTTGGCTCGCAAAATTTTCACTCCTAGGATCCGTCGAATAAAAGCAGTGATCGAACGCAAATGTTTTTGATTTGTTTCTGTAAAAAAGAAGATGTTTTATTTTTCACACTTTTTTAATGTAAAAGATTGTACAAATATAAAAATATTTATATTTCTAAAAAAGATTTTAAAAATATGCAATATTAGTTTTAATATCAATATTTCATTGTTAAGAACAACTTTAATTAGAACAATGATTGTTTTTTTTTTCTTATGAAATACAGTAGAATATCTTAACAAAACGTAAATTATATATTGCGAATATATTATTAACATTTTCTTAATGTATTTTTAATATATTCTAAATTATGTTTAATAGATTCTTAATATATTTTTAATGTATTTTCAATATAGGAATATATTAAGAATATATTATCAATGTATGGAATATAACCAATACTGAAGTTGGCTGCAGGTTATAGTTGTTCATTTTAACCAATTTGTTAATTTTTGAAAATCATTTTTTAAACATTATTCCTAGCTTTGTTAATTTTTTAAATTAATTTTTAGAACTTATTGTTAGTTTGTTCGTTGTTTATAAAATAATATAATATATTAATAAATAACATCTGATTTGTAGCTAACTTGAGGTTTACCGAATATAGCATGAATATATTAAGAATATATTTTTATGGAAAACATAATATATTCCGAATATATGAATAATACATTCGCATAATATTTTTCGTTCGGTAGGGTATTGTAATAATTAATGTAAATTGTATTGTCATTTTGATTACACATATACATAACAGTAGATTTTAATTGAAAAGGCTGTTACGCTAAAGCAAATGAAAGCAAATTATTTCGTCAAGTGAAGAATGTTTGTGTATATGTATTGATTGTATTTGAAAATGAGTTCTACGAGGGAAAGCGACTGAAAACGTTATTGTTTTCTGGCTTCGAATTACGTGACTACTTCTGTGTCTTAGCAAAATGTGCTTTTGTATTTGTGTACTCCCGAGCGACCGTACATGCAAGGGGGATACCACTCGACAAACACTCTCATCCCCAGACAATGTAAACTCAACTTAAAGCCACTTCTATATTAGACTCGCATTTAGAAACATGATGGCTTTGTCACAATTTCTCTAATAAGAAAATTTCCTATTCACCCCAAAAAAAGATTAAGTACTTTTTATCCTTTTTTCCTCTTTTCTTTACTTTTTTTTCTTCTTTTAACATTTTGTCTTATATTATCAAATATTATGATTCTTTATGATTTCGATGATCCACATTGATCTTCAAGTTTGAGTTCAAAAATACAAGTATCTTGTGAATGGCTTTTATTGGATTATATAAAGTGTGATGATGTGTTTAAGTGTGATGATTTGACGTGTATGATGTAATTAAAAGAGTGCTTGAAAATAATGAGATGCATAATTGCATGCGGCGCGCTTTAACACTCAATTTTGCATCGATCGAAAATATGCACTGCGGCGTTGTGTAAAAGAGACACGAAAATGCAACCGAGTTGACTTAACCAGTGGAGCGTTGTTTGCTGTGAAGCACACAACGTTGGACATAAACAAGCCAGTTGGTGTCTCCATAATGCCGTCACTTCTATTGTCGATATTTTTTGTTCACCGTCTCTAATATATATATATATATATGTATTACTATCGACAAATGTTGTACTTTTTACATTAAAACGTTGTTAGACTTCTTTTTACGTTTGCATTTTATTGCAAGAAATAAAACAATACTTTTTACTTATTTCTTTTTTTTACTTGCAATATAAAAATGTAATCAAATGATTAATCATAAAATAAATCCAATGTTTCGATGGGGCGATTAGGAAAATAATACGAAATTACTCACTCACCCCACAATCTCATCCACTTAACATACTTTTTTTCTTCAACGTCATTCTTACGACGAAAGTAAAATGTGTTTTATTCCATTTAGTCGAATATCTGAAAATCCCCTCAGATTACTTAAGAACATTTCACCTTTTTATTTGCCCCTCAAAAAAGAAGAAAGTAAGACAAAAAAATGAAGAAAAGTTACAAATTCGGAGCTTCGTTAAAACACGTCTTGATGATGTTTTTGTACAAAGTGCACTAAGGCAAAAAGCCGAATTGACCCGATTCGAAAGCGAAAAGGCCGAAGTTCGCGTGATCATATTGAGTTTGAAATGTCAACATTGGAAGTCAAAAAATCACCGACGGCCAATTTGACCTTGCAAACACGCGAGCCATTCGCGTGCCCCAGCAAGTAGTTACGACTTAACTTGGTCGGACTTAAGCGCCGCGCTGATTAATAGCAATTGCAGTTCGAGTTATAAACGAGAAGCCACAAATTATTCCACGTAATTTCGAGGGGTTTTGTGCGATAACGAGAATTACCAAATTTTGGGGAGACGGGGGGGGGAATAATTCGTCGACGTTGGGAATGAGAATTTACGTGATTTTGCATGTATGATTTATTGTTCTGTTATCTCAGAAGACCGAAGTTGATTGATGAAGGGAATATTACGCGAAATTTAAAATTCACATGGAAATTGAGTTTTTAAATCTGCAAATTTTTATTTCTTTTGTAATAAAAAAACATGTTTAATCATATCATTTTATCTATTTTTATATTAATTTTGACAGCTTTTTTGCATAAAATAAATATAGAATAAGCTTTTATTTTTTCATGTAAATGTTTTCATGAAAAATGCATTTTATTTGTCCTTTATTGTATGTAAAATATGCAGCAAGTTGAAAAAAAAGTTAACACTATTCTTTTATTTATAAAATTGCAAGAATGCTTTAACACAACTTTGAGATTTTCTTTGATGATAAATATATCATTTGTGTCATGTTTAACTCTTGGTCAAACTACTGCAAACGGTGTCATATTTGTCTGTACAATTATTTTTCTATAAATATTATACAAATATATATAAATATATATAAATATTATACAAATATATATAACAAATATATATAAATATTATACGTTATAGCAGTAAATTATTGTTGCGTTGAAAATGTTGTAGAAAGAATGCGCTTTTATTGGACATTCGAGAAAAAAGGTATGTTTTATTGAAAAAATTGTAAAAATATTTGAAAAATTAGAACAAAATTTTAAGTAAAATAATAAAAATCAAGAAAAAAAGCAAATGACGAGCATCATCGGAATGATGCATATTGATTGATTTAAAGTGAAAAAAAAATTCAATTAGCCGGCGGATTGAATATTTTTGACACTAGTGAAAGCTGCCACTCAATAGCCTTAAATAATGTGTCACTCTCTTTATTGATGGAAATTATCGCAAATACATTTTGTGAACAAATATTTTTTTACAATCCAAACTGAAACTCTCACAACAATTTTTATTGTTCATAGTTTTCGAATATGTGTTCGAAAAGTCATCGTCAACAATAAAAATAAAAGTGCTTTCTTTATAAATGCCATAAGTAAAATATTATCTTATTAAAAAATGTTATAAATCAAATAGGCAGCAAGATTACTATTTTGAAAGAACTATGTACGTTAATCTCGTTTTAAAACCATGTTGATATAACATTATCATCATGCAACGTCAACATAAGATATTTAACATAATTTTTTATGCCATTATAATTTCTAGTGTAATTCATACAATTAATTTATATGAATTAATTTGTTAACATAAAAACTAAAATGTTGCCTTATAAATTGAAAATTTAAAATTACAACAAAGAAATAAATTGAGATAAAAAAGAACGAATTTTATACCAAGAAGATTTCCCAGGCGGATTGATTTATGCAAACGTCTGCTTGAATCTAGTTTTTTTCTGCCATAGGATGACAAAGAGTCGGAAATTTTAAAACAAAAGCAGGAAAGTCAGAATGATTGACGAGAATCTGGCGATGCCTTAATTGTGGTTGGTAATTACTCGTTTAATTAGTGCGATCTGTGCTTCTCAAGTACAGCCGGTGTACCGCTTATTTCGCGCGCGCCCATTTACGTCGCGTCATAGTCTGCGCACTGATATTTAATACATGGAGACCTCCTTTTCACTAACTCAACATCGATTGCTTCTTATCAAAAGCGTAACGACAAAATCGTCATTACACATTCAATGATGACATATTTTCACAAATCCAGCCTATATTCAGAATCAAATATACGAAAAACCCAAAAAGCCTCATATTTATGATTTTAATGCCGACATTTTTTCCTTTTCATTTCGCTTTATTAAAGCTGCTTTTATTCATCATTATTA
>JABFPJ010002643.1:0-18769 GCA_022817425.1 Gryon sp. ZL-2020
TTTTTTAGTTAGTTTTGTTAATTTTGTTCGTTTTCTTACTTTTCGTATTTTAGTTACTTTTTCTTAGTTTTCTTAATTTTCTTAGTTTTGTCAATTTTATTATTTTTGTTAATTTTCTTAGTTTTCTAATTTTAATTAGTTTCACATTCTTTCTTCTCTTAGTTTTAATTTTTGATTTTTTGTAAATAAAATACTTTTTCATTAAAATCATTGATTTTTTTCCAAAAAATCATTTCATTTAAATCGCGACTTAAATCTATGATGTAAATCTTTTGATTTAAATCATCTTAACCCTATTTAAATTATTGCATTTTTTGAATATTCACCTGTTCATCGACACATTTTTGCAGTAAATTAATTTCATCGAGAATTTCTTTCGCCGTTTTCACAACATCTTGATTCTTTGTGATGAAAGCATCAGGTTGTACTTTACTGTATTTATTTATTATAAATTCTCGAATTTCTTGTTTCAATCTGTCGATTTCTCGTTGTATTTCTGGGATTCGCTCATTTATGTGAGTTGTGTCAATTTCTTGAGAACCTAAAAATATTTAAATAATTTTATTCTTCATTATTTTTATTAAATAAAATATGATAAATAAACGATAATATTTTAGATCATTTAATTAAATAAAGAAACAACAAAGTCATAAACAAAAATTATTCTATTCAAATATTATTTTCATTAAAATAATTTTATTTTACTTATAAATTCAAGATGATAATAAATTATAAATAAAATGATTAGAAATGCTAACTTAACCTACAAAAATACTAAAACCAAAGACAAAATTTGTTCATTTTTATAAATGTTTAAATGAGTTTTTATTAAATAAAAAGAAATTTAATTTTGGAAAACAAGTTTAAAAAATACTGACTAAACTAAAGCAATTCAAATACCTGCTGCCAATAAAACTTGCTCCACAAATGACATGATTTCTCTCGTACAAAACAGACTTCAAATAAAGAATACTTTTCCAAAACAACAACACCAACAATTATTATAAATAAACTAACTAAAAACCTCAAAATTCATTATCTTTCAATACAAACTTCAATCTCCCGTCTTTTTCGTCTTTTGCACGTCAACTGACGGAAAACTTAACCTCAAAAATTCCAACCGTCAAAATCTCATTTTACATAAACAAACTTCCTAGGGAATTTCAATGTTTGCCTAGTAACTTTTATTTAATCACTAAAATTACTGTTTTTCATCTAGGTTTATTTTATTTTGTTGAGTTGCAAGCCTGCGCAGATTTCGCTGCGCGACTGACTTAATTTGGCGATTAGATGGCGCCACTGTTGCACCTATTGTTGCTGTTTTGATTGCGCCGTCCGATGGCTGTGTTTTTTTGCGACGACGACGTGGGTTATAAATTTGCAATCGTTGATTAAAACAATGACGTGCTAATGTTGAGAAGCGACGGTGCGTCAACAGTCACCAATGGACCTGCTTGGGATCGTCTCGGAGCCGGCGATATTTACGTTCGCGCTGCTAAGCACCGGCGCGATATTATTTTTGCTCGTTTATTTTGTATCCTTTTTTCAATGAAAAAATTCAACAAACATTATTTTAACATTTTTTTTAAACATAATTGTATATTTTTCTGTATGAAAAGTTGTATTTATGAGTCAGTTCAGCAACATTGGAAAATGGCGCGAAATTTGAAATATAATAAAAAAATTGCATTGTTCAAATTATGAAATTTAAATTTGTATTTTATTGTACAAAATATTTATTTTTGTTGTATTTTTTATTTATTATTGCTATTATTATTATGTACATATTAATTATACATTAATTTACATTTCTTATTTTTAATTATATACTTAAATATATACTTTGAATAAATTATACATAAATGTAAAAAATATATAAATATACATGTTCTTAATTAAAGAAATAGATTATCACACTTTCAGACTTGGAATGTGATTATTTAAATGCTCAACAATGCTGTTCCAGGCTAAATATGGTAAACAAACTTATTAATATTTTTTAATTCTAGAATAAAAACGAATAAAATGAAAAATAAAATATATAATGAATCAGCAAATATTTATACTCCAATAAATATAAATATGTGGGAAAGGAATTAAATCTAAAACATTTCCAAATATGTTTCTAATTTAGTTCGCTAATTATATCAAAGTCTCGAATAGTTTGGCAATTTCTCAAGATTTGAATAAAGATTAACAAATAATTCAATAAAAATATTTGGCTTCGAAAATCATTCTTAAACTCATTTTGTTCTTTTTAGTTTGTATTAAAGAAGGAATTTTTAAATAAATAATTTAAATTTGAATTTATTTTATTTTATATATTTATTTAAATGTACATTTAAATAAATAAAAAACAGAACTTTTAAATCAATATTTAAAAATCAACTTTTTAAAAGAAATGAGAATTGAATATTATAATTGTTGAAAATAATAAAAATGTTTTATTTTTAGTGGGTGATTCCAAAAATGGCCGGACATACGTTTGTTGTTATTCTATTATTACTAAGTGGTCAGTGGATTCTGACACTTGTAAATTTACCATTAACCATATGGTTGTTCTATGAATATTTTAATGTACCAATCGGTAATATGGGAGTTTATGATCCAACCGAAATACATAATCGTGGCCAACTAAGAAAACACACTCGAGACTGCATGATTTATCTGGGCTATTACTTATTGTTCTTCTTTATTTATTTATACTGGTTAGTATATCAATAAATCATACTTTATAACATTGAATTTGGCTTTATATACTAATCTTAAACAATTTTGTTTTTCAGCCTAATAAACACTTTGCTGAAAGGCGATCCTATCAATCGAAACGACGACGAAGTAATATTCTAATAAGCTCCAGAGAATATTCTTTTAAAAATATCAACTTTTTATATACAAAGAAAAATAAATGAATGTACTGATTACAATTATTTATTCAATAGAAAAGGCGTGTAAAGTTGATTGTACTGAGCATTTTGCGAAACTTCAAGAATTCAATTTCATTCCACTTTTGTATCAAAGAACATTTCAATCTCGAAATATTTCAAAAATTCCATTTCGTTCGATATTTCAGTTTTGTAAAATGCACATTTCTAGTCCAAATAACCATTTTGAACTTGTAATAAAGGAATGTAAATGTGAAATCGGTCGTGTAATCTTTTCATATTTCTGTTTTATTGTATCATTTATTTGATATCATCGAGATGTAGTTTTACTAACATCACAATAATTACAGATTTTGTGACAAAGGTTGCGATTTTATTATCTTTACATACTTTAATATATATGTTTACGAACAATTTTATTACTCCGAGTAAACTGCTTTTATTTTTTCTTTTCTTTACTGCCATTTTAATTAAAAGAGAAACTGTATAAAAGTACAAAACAAAATAACTGAAGTAATAGTCTTGCATGGCAGTTTCTCATCTTTACCGTGTGTATCATAAAAATTGTTCTGAGAGTATTAAAGTTACCATTTAATCTTTGACGATGTTCGCTTTTTAAACAGCGGGAAATTGTTTTGCTTTTATCTATTTTATAATTAATCGATCTTAATGTAATTGTAAATTATTGCGTTCTAATTGCGCTATATAAGTATATTTATTTAATATGTACTATAATGTCATATAGTTAATATATTTATATAATTACAATCCAATTATTTTATTATTATACTTTCAAATGTTAAATATATTTTTATCCTTTTTTCCGCCAGAAAAATTTATTAGTTTTTCGTATTCGATAAAGTTTCTCAACTATATTTAAAGGAAAATTGTTTATTCAAAATTGCGATATTTATGATTTGCTTGAAATTCAGCTATGAAACTTGAAATTCATCGATATTTCTTTGAAATGATAATAGCCACTCTTGTTTCCGTTTGATATGTACACAAAGTTTGCGTTTCTTTGGCGAACCAATTTAAAAGGTTTAACTGGTCTAAAAAAAGAAGAAGAAAATCTTCGAATAAAAAGGAAAAAGACAAGAAAGAAAGAAAATATCTATAATCGTTTTGTTAAATTCATGTCGTTCAATTTACTTGATTAATTTTGTCATCAATGTATATTTCATTTCATCTAAAAGCAGTTTCAATAATAATCGATGGATTTTCAATAACGAATAATTCATAGAAAAATGCTTCATTTTTTAAATTGTAATCTTTCTGGTTTGCGAATTATATACATTCCGTTGAATCTTACAAGCGTAAAGGGAAAGAATTACCTGGCATGCATAACTGTGCGATTTAGCTATGCACAGAATTAGTAACATTTCATTACTTATATAACGGGTGTACAACCGAATAAAATCACTTCGTTGATTTGATTTAATTTTAGAATTGATATGAATTAATGGCAATTGGCTTTTGTAATTAAGTGGTTAAAGTATAAACTTTCTTTAATTATATAGCGACTAATTTGTCTGTTATCTAACATGCCGATTATTATCAAATAGCCGAGCTATTATTCTTGAATAAAGCTCCACTTATTCAAACTGAATGTTGAACATGTAATGGGCAGAATAGTTGTAGTTAGTTTCAACAATCTAAATGCGATTAATGAAACATAAACTAATAGTTTATTGTTGCTAATTACAAAGCATCAAAACAGTTTGGCATATAATTCAATCTGAAACTATATGTTCAATCTGGACGCATCGCAAGTCAAAGTGTCCAGATTATGAATATGAATTAGTTATTGAATTTGACCAAAAAATACTTTATCTTCACGTCAAATTTCGATAATTTATTCGCTGAATTAAGCTCAAAGTAGGACACTTTTATTGAAAATACAAGAATTTAATCAATTCATGTCTGTAGACAGCGTATTTATAGAATTATCAGATTTCTTATTATTTCATATTATATATAGGAATATCCTTCCATTCTTGCATACCTTTTTACAATCAAAAATTCATTCTTCTGCTAACTAATTTTTAAATAAATCGATTGTCATTTTAGGAGAAATTCGGACGATACTGGATTATTCTTACATCATATTAAAAGATAATCTGGTTCATATCATTGATCAATATCTCACATCCAATTTGGATGTGTTCATTTTAGTAGATATATACATAGTATATCACTGAGAATATCAGTTGTGTGGAAATTTCAAACCGGGTTAAGTTTCCATCAGTTTTCATTTGTATGAATATAGTATAAGCATTTTATATGTTTTTTTTTGTATAGAAATATGCCGGGAACTCCTGATTTTTAGATATCATTAAGTTTCCTTTCAAGTGGATCCATCATCAAGATTTGCTTAACATTTCATTTTTATCTCTCGAAATATGAACAGATCAATAGCAAATTTATTATCTCGAAAGATACGTCAATTTATGCAAGATTAAAATGATCAAAGTGTATATTAATATTATTTATTATATATATCGCTCCACCCAATAATCAATTTTCAAAATATATTAGCATAATGGAAGATTTTATAATCGTGAGAAATGTTTATATAATGTTGGTAGAACATTTTGCATTTACGTCAGAGTATTGTTTGCTTGTACCCTTTGTTTTTTAAGATACATAAGCAAATATAGTTTACTTCGGTTTACATTAACTGTGTAACTTCAATAGTCGATATATGATGACGTCTATTTCTTTAGAGATTCATTCCCTGGTAACCACAGTATATGCAAATGACTTACACAAAATTTACATCAATGTAACTCTGCATTAAGTTGAGATGTTTGCATAAATTATACATACATTTTGCACAAGAAATTATTAAAAAAGACGCTATAGCAACAAATTAAAAAAAATAAAAGTAATTTTATATAAACATTTTTTTGTAAATAATTATGTTGATTGTATACGATTTATATAATTTTTGCAGTTCAATGTAGAGTTACATTGGTGTACATCATATACATACATTTTATACAAATTTTGCATCAATGTGGCTTTTAAGCTTTTTTTCTTAACTATTACAACTATTTAAAGTATTTTTTATTACATTTAAACAATGTTTTACGTTTATCTTATCATCTAAAATCAAATGATACAATCTTTCATTAATCTTGTCTTTTCAACTTACATTTTTTCTTTATACATTTTAATGTTTTTTAATTAAAATTAAAATTTAAGTTTTAATAATAAATAAGATGAATTTTTTTATATAAGAATAATTACTTCCTCCTATTAATATTATAATTATTTATTATCATCTGCATGGCATCCAAATCCAAGTTATTCCATAGAATTATTAGGCTTATTAATACAATCCAAGTTCCAATGAGTTAAATAAAGCCTCCAATAAAAATGTTTAGGTTATTATTATCCGTTCTTAGTCAGTGTTACTCTGTTCCATAATTAGTAATTTCTCCATATAAATGTCTATTTCAAATGTAAAACTCCAGAAATTGTTAAATGTTATTTTGCTTTTGCATCATTTCTCGCTGCTTTTTTAAAATAATTTTTCATTGTTCACACAACATACATTCGGTTTATTTACGCCATATTTTCTTTATGTCCGACATTTTGTCTCTTGCAAATTTCCATTAATTGAATAAATGTTATTATTTCTTTCAATAAACACTCCAGTTCCAGGATTTAAGGGTAATATCCCTGTTGAAAAATATTTATAGAAAGTATTTCCATTTGTATCTATCAGTTTCTATGCGGCTTTTGTCCATGTTTCTTATATGTATTTATTAGTTTCTATACGTTTTTTTCAACATGGATTGCTGCTTCTCTTTCCTCCAAATGAATTCCCTATTAACTCTATCCTTTTCCTCTCATATATCTGAACAATCACCTTAACAACGTGACTGTTGGACCTTCTGTCCGACACATGTCCAATTTGTCTGCAAAGATGTAAACAAACAAATCGGACATGTTTATTCTATCTCGTCCATTTTAGGCGAAAAAACATGGTCACAGAAATTTCCCTCCAAAAATGGCCAACTGTTAATTGCAGCACGATATAAAACACTGATTGGATTTCAGCAACAGTTTTTTGCTCGTCGTAACCACTTGAAGCGCTCAATCTTCACTCCATTTGTCTTGAGTACAAGTTGTCCGTCACACGATTATATCAATTTGTTCCATTAGCGCGCGAACTCGGTGTCTCGTCACACGCTGACTCATGCGCAGCGTCGGTAAGTTTCGGCGGGCGCGTACCAGTAACGCCGTCTGTCGGCAGGCCCGGCGGCAAAGGAGGAGACTCTGACTCTCTTGGTGTGTGCGAGAGAAGGCGAAGTGGTTACGCGGACTCGGCCGAGAATAGCAAGGCAGGCGGGCGGGCGGACAGGTCGGCGCGGGCCGATTCATGCGTTAGTGTAAGTGAGTGCGAGAGACCAGTCAGCAGGTGTAGTTCGCGGTGCGCGCTGGCGGCGGTGCTCTGCTTCTCAGCTCTCCGTTAAAAGTTCGTCGTCGTCGTTTGCGTGCGTCCATTTGCGTGCCTCCGGCACACAATTCGGAATGAGCTGAGCGGCATTGTGGACTTCCTCCTCGCGCCAGGTACGCGATACCTCCGCCAAAAAAAAAAAAAAATAAAAAAAACAAGAAAACGAAAAAACCCATCCCCCGGCGCCTCTGCTCTCTCACACTCCGAACGCTCCGCAGCTCCGCCGGAAACACACCAACATTGTCAACCTGCAAAAACCTCCACCCTCATTCTCCAAAAGATAAAAAAACAACAACAAATCAGCACTCCTCTCGTCAACGCTCGAAACTCAAGATCATCACACAATTTTCATACAAATTCATCATTAATCCCGAACAACAAAAAATCCATCTTGAACGTACAGATGTCAGCTTCACGATGGATTTATTGGCTGCTTCATTTTTACGACTATCATGTAATGTCCGGGCAATTTTTGTTAAACATCTTTTGTTCGTAACATCTATCTTTCTCTTTTTGCTGCTGCTGCTTCTTCTTCTTTTTCTTTTTTTTTGTTGTTTTCTTACGATATTAACTTTGACAAAGAAAAAAGCGTATTTTTAATTGTCGGAACTTTTTTATTACGATTGTTGCGTTATACTGTGGACCAAAACGGCTCCTTTTTTTGCTCTCTCTGTTGTTATTATTGACCTTTTGTATTTTAAACGAAACGAACAAAGTGTGACATTGTGATTTACTTTTTATATCCGATTATAATGTATGTCTTTAGAATAAATAAAATTTGCCATTTCTTTTTTGTCTTTTATTTCAGTTTTGTCTCTGTTTCAAGCAATTATTTTTGTTTGCGTTTTCAATTTTGTGTGTTTTTTTATTGACAACAATTTGAACAAATGTTTGCGCTTAAATCTTTCTTTGATATCGTTTTTTTTTAAATTAACAGGAAACTTAATTTATAAAATTGCTTAAAAATGAAAACAAAAAATTTATTATACAGTGTAATTTTGAATTTCGGAAACTGCAATTTCGTTTGTTAACTTAAGCTAAAACTTTTTTAATTAATTTATTATTATTTTATAATTACGTGGAATTTTAAACTTTCGTTTTTAAGCTGAAGTCCATTTCCTCGAAATTGATCGTGTTTGTATTTATTATTAGATCATTATACATTATTCAAAATTACGAAAATATTTTAATAAACATATAAACATATATATAATTTAATAAATATGTAAATGTAAATTTTAAAATAAATTAAGATTCTTGAAATATTTAGTTGAATTGAATTAAAACAACAAATTCGTTGATTTAATCTAAACTTTTGAAATTGACTTAAACTTTCCAAAATTTTATATTTTATTCATAACTGAAAAATTAAAGTTAACTCTTTTTCAACACTTTTCTTTCGGTCTTCATTCATGTAATTTTTTGTTTAATTCATTGCATTATTTTATGTTTTGACTCCAATTAGTATAAAGTTTCTAGTGTGTCAAAGTTGTAAACAATACGAAGGCAATAAATTAGTCATCGGTGTACATTTAACGTACGTCATCATAATGTATGAATAAATGATGCTGAAAAATAATAATTAATATATTAATTCACATTTATCTAATTAATATTTTAATCGCCATTTAAGCAAATTTATCGCGATAATTAACTTATCGTTGATTTTGGACTAATTCGCGTCTTTGATTCAGAGTATCAAATTATTATTAAACACGAAAAAACGTTGCTAATGAAATTATTTCAAATCGGAAATTAGATTTTAATTAAAATGCTATTTCTTTTATTACAATTATATTAAAGTTTATTTCGAAAGATAACATCCATTAAGTAACGAACTGTAATACAGGATTCTTTTTTGATAAGATTAAAATATAAATATATTTTTGTTCGTTTTTTTCTCTTTTCTTGAAATACATTTTTTTCAATTTCCAAAACACAAAGAAACTCACGTTTTCTTCAATGATTTTTATTATGTTCCTTAATACCCATCTTGGAGAAAGTTTTTACGTAAAAAAAATTCAATTTAAATAAAAGAAATTAATTCGACCTTTTGAAATGTTGAAATGTATTAACGGTTTGTGGAAGTTTAGTTTTCATTCGTAAATTGTTAGACAGATATTTCCTTACAAATCATCGTTGCTTATGTTAAATTAAAAAATTAAATTTAAAGTTAAATTACAAAAATAAAATTAAAAAAAATTTAAATTATAAATTACAATTATTTTGTTAACAAAACATGTGGATGGCTTCTGATATGAAAAATTGTGAAAAAAACATCTGCTGATAATAAATAACAAAGTTCAAAATTGTTGTTGCAAAAATGTAACGAAAAAAGTAAATTTGTACTTGCTTTTTTGGTGTAAAGTAATTTTCACATTTATATGTTATCTCATAGAATAATAAATCACATTGGTTATTAGCAATTCAGTCTGACGGTACAAATTTTCGCGGGTGAATAAACGTCTTTGTTTATGAATATAAACTGACAAATAAATTGTCCCGTTCGTTATCTTTCATGGTCGGTGCATTTTAAAAATCGGCCATTTTTCACTGTCATGCGCGACTTTTGAAAGTTTACCGAGACTCAACCAACAGATAACGTTTATAGCAACCAAAAAATTGCCTTTATTTCCTCGGCCCTCTTTCACTAACCCATTCATAATTTTCCACGAAATGATGCATTTTTGTGATATCGATGCATACAAGATTAAACTATATAATAAAATAACAAAAGCAATGAATAATTGCGATGAAATATCATTTCAAACAGAGATAAATATGATATTCAAAACATAAACAAAAAAATCAAAACAATCTTTCGCATAAAAGAGCAATATTTACGAATAAACTTGGCTCAAGATACTATCGAGATTTCAATATTTTATAATTGAATATTAAAAATAATCCCTTTTTAAACATTAAACAAACAAAAAGAATAATTAATTTTTGTTCGAAACAGACATAATTTAGATTATATAAAAGTAAACAAAGAATCAAAACAAAGTTTCGCGTAAGAAGACAATGCTTGCAAATAAACTTGGCACGAGGCATTACTGCCATCAATAAATAATAAAATTAAACATTTACACATTCACGGTGTCTTATAACCAATCACTGAATGATAATCCAATTTACAAGAAGATTATCTCGAGTTTCGAAACTAAAAAAACGAAGTAACATCATTTTACGAAGCTAATCTTGAGAATTTCCTTACGTCCTTCCTTCTATCAATATTATCGTTTTCTATGATCGAGATAACTTTCACTAAAATCTAATAGAGAGCCGGAGAGCGACGTTAATAATATTTGACGCAGTGACATGACGTGACGTGACCCAAATAAGTTATGACTTTTGACACCACATGGACAAATTTTTGTTCATTTGAAATTTTACAATTTTGTAAATCCAATCAAAAAAATGATATATTAGCTTAATCCTCGGTGTCGTCCGTGTTGTTCAGTGTACAAAATGACATTCTTTGACATCCCTATGACGTCCAACGCAGATATATCCAAAATTATATAAACTGGATATTTTACTTATTGCCTTTTATTATACTTTTATATATATTAGATATATAATCGCCTATATTTTGTCTATATTTTCAAGCATGAATATTTTGATGTATATCTCGGATTATATATGGAATATGTATTTTATATTTTGTATGTGTATTTGGATATATTTTCGTCTTTAGGGGATGTCTCAATGACATCCTTATAACATCCCTATGACATCCTAATGATACCTTTATAACATTAATGTGACATTTCTATGATATCCAATGACACATCCCTATGACATCCAATGGTATCCTTCTGACATCCCGTGGCATCCTTATGACATCCCTATGACATCCAGTGACATCCCTATGACATCCAGTGACATCCCTATGACATCCAATAACATCCTTCTGACATCGAATGTTATCCTTATGACATTCAATGGTATCCTTATGTCATCAAATGGTATCTTTTGACATCCAATGGTATTCTTATGACATCCAGTGGCATCTTTCTGACATTCCTATGACATCCAGTGACATCCCTATGACATCCAATAACATCCTTCTGACATCGAATGTTATCCTTATGACATTCAATGGTATCCTTATGTCATCAAATGGTATCTTTCTGACATCCAATGGTATCCTTATGACATTCAATGGTATCCTTATGTCATCAAATGGTATCTTTCTGACATCCAATGGTATCCTTATGATATTCAATGGTATCCTTATAACATCCCTATGATATCTAATAACATCCCTATGACATCCAATGGTATCCTTATGACATCCACTGGCATCCCTTTGACATTCAGTGGCATCCTTATGACATTCCTTTGATATCCAATGACATCCCTATGACATCCCATACCATCCTTATGACATCCAATGGTAATTTTATGATATCGAATAACATCCTTAAGACATCCAATCACATCTTTATGACATCCCCATAACATCCCTATAACATCCCTGTAACATCAATTCGGTAGATTTTACGTAATTGACAGACAAACAAACAAACAAATATATTTTCAATTTTATATATTAGTAAGGATAATGAATTGAAAAATGTTGTTTCTCTTTTTTCAATTGCAGAAGGAAGAATTGTACAAGTGCATGCACTTTGGAGCCAAAGAATTGCACTGATCGAGAGCAAAACGATCGACAATGATGAGCGTGTGAGTTTAGTCTGGCAGAGAAGAAGAAGAAACAAAAAAGAGTCGCGGAAGCAACAATGGCTGATACAAAGCAACAACAACCGCAGCAACAGCAGCAACAACAGCAGCCGCCGGCTGCAAATGCCGTAGGAACTAAGCCCGTGGAAGTTTCAAAGGAACTTCAGAATGGCGAGAAGTTTATCAAGTGGGATGAGGTACACGACAATGCTACGGCAAATTTCAGCGAAAACTTTTTGCTACAGTCGAGAAATGCATATTTTCTTTTCTTAGACTCAAACGAAAGTGACATCTTTTTTTGTTTTTTGTTTGCCGTCGAAAAAGTATTATTTCCGGTCTGAAAAGTTTGCATTTTAGATGAATGTACTTATCATTTCTAGAAGATATATTCGTAGAATAAAAATGTAGGATGAAGCATTTTATTTTTGCTCTTGAATTATGATAGAAGTATTTTTCTTCCCTAGAGTAGAAAATAAAAGAAAAAACAAAACTTTTTATTTTCGAACGAATTTTTATTCGATTAGAAAATTGAGTTTTTTCGCAACAGGAAAATTATTTTTTATATAAATTATTGTAATTATTAGATAATTAAACTTTTTCCAAATATTTTAGATAATTTTGTATGATTATAATTAAAAATTATAATTAAAATAAAATGTACTGTTAATATAATTCATAATGTCATTAAGAATCTTGTTACGTTGCAAAATGTTTGAACTCTTTCACTGCATAATGACGTTATTATTCAATGTTTAATTAATCAATATTCAATGATATTTTAATTAACAATAAAATTTCTCTGCGAATCTTAATTTTGTTGTACAATTTTTGTACATACAAATTATACGAATATATATGGCGTTATTAAATCAACGTGAAATTATTTATTTTTCATATCTTTAATGAACATTTTTTTTAATTAGTCGCTAAATTTGTTTCATATAATATGAATCATATTATATGCAAATTAAAATTACTTATTATATTAAAACAAATTGTTTGCATTTAATTATTTTAATAAAACAACTTTATATTCAGTTAATTAAAAATGCATAACAATTTTCAAATGTTGATATAACACAAAAAATTGTTGACAATAAAAAATTACTGTTTCAAAATGACTCGTTTTTTCAATATTTGCCAAATATTAATATTAATTAATTGCAAATTTAATAAGAAAGCAAAAGATATTGAAATTATAACAAAGTCTGAAATACAACAAAAGTCTCTATGAAATAAATGATTGTATAATATTAATCCAGTTTACATTTTGCATGAAAATTGATATTCAAATGTTACAACACATCGTAAATTGGAATAAATTGTAAATGTAAAATTAATAATTTGTATTCAAATGGGTATTTGCTGATAGTGCTTGCGCCAGCAAAGACGATTTGTAATATTTCCATGAAATGTCATCCGGCCAGGATTCTCCGGTTTCGAAACAAAATTAATTGGACTATGATAAGATACGTTTAACACATGTATATATTTATATATATGTATATATACATACATACATACATATATATATATATATATATATATATGCACATCCATATTAAACTTGGATATAAAAAAAACTTCATCTCAAACTAAACTAAATGTATATAGTTTGCAATTTGAGTTGAGAAAAAAGTGAAACTAAACTTGAAAAGCGTTTCGAGTGTTTTTCTATATATCGAAATGACGTTTGCAAGTTTGATGATTGTGAGAGATAAAAGTTGCTTTTATTTTGTTCATCCCGAGATGAGTCAAAACGAGCTCATTTCAATTAACCTTTACAAGAATAGCACATTTTTTTTGGATTATTCAACTTTTGCAAATGCATTATAATTACTCGAGAGACAGTTGATATAACTTTTTTGGGTCTAATTTTAAACGGCTCTTTCACATTAATAGCAAACAATTTTTTTTTTGGTTGTGCAATTTTTATCAATTTGGTTACACTTTCTCAACATTTTCTTTCGTGCCTCTTTTTTTTTCTCGTTTGTTCTTTCTTTATTCGGAATATGGAATTAATACGTCGAAGAACGTTCCTTCAACAAACATCACTCGTTTTTTCCTTTCTTCTTTACAATTCCTTGTACAACGCAAAGGAATTTGCTGCGAGAATATTGCGCTTCTGGCATTTTTGTGGCCAATTATTGATACAAGTTTCGCGTATGACGATAGAAAAATAAAGTCTAATATTTTTCAAAAGATTATATATATTGACCATATATATTTGTATATATTTCATACATGGACCAAATATTGGCAATATTTTAACACTTTTCGATCCATATATTGTTTATATATGGTCCATATATATGGTTAATATATGGTCCATATATGGTCCATATATATGATCCATATATGGTCAATATATCGTACATATATGGTCCATATATGGTTAATATATATGGTCCATATATGGTTAATATATATGGTCCATATATGGTTCATATATGGTTAATATATATGGTCAATATATGGTCCATATATGGTCCATATATATGGTTGATATATGATTAATATATGATCCATATATGGTCAATATATATGGTCAATATATGGTCCATATATGGTCGATATATGTTTTATGTATCACTAATATATAACATTTATACTATGAATTCATATATATATATATATATATATATATATATATATATATATATATCTATAAATATACAGAATTATGCATTTCATATTTAATTTTACAGTATTACATAGTAAAATATGTATTTTATTCTCAATTTGCCAAGACTTCTATTATTTTATATTGTAAATATTCATATCAATATTTTTTGTATATACTCAGTATATATATGTATATGGTCGCAAAAACGTGAACTATTTGAAGAATCTTTTATGCAAAGTTGAAAATGCAAAAAGAAAAATTTAAGTATTTTTATCGCGCGCAGCTTAAAATTGATGTTATGCTTTTTTATCATATCGATTTATCATTTAAGAGTATTTTGGAGCACTACTCTTCTATATATAAAATACTTGAAACCCCATTGTGTCATGTAATCGATGACAGTATGCCGCTTGTGATCGCAAAATGTTTAACGATATGTCAACGGGAACAAAGTATGACATAATCTTTTTATCAACTTGCAAAACGTCACGTGACTTATGCATATACATATATAAGTATGAAGTTTTTAAATGAAAGAAACATTACAAAATTAATAGATGCATTATTAGCTTTTGCTATAAACAAAAAGAAAATTATGATTATTTATTCTACGAAATTCTTCATTGAAATTTTGAGAAAAAGAAACGAAAAAATATCAAATTGTATTATGAATTCATAATATAAAAGATATATATTAGCCATACATAAAACATAATATTCAAACAAATATGTATTAATCGTATATTGACCATATATATCGACTATATATTGATTATATATGGGCCATATATATATCATATATTGACCATATATAAAAAATATATATGCATTGAAAAGTGTAAAGATATTGTCAATATTTGTTTCATGTATGAAATATACACAAATATATATGGTCAATATAATATCATATATTGACCATATATAGACCATATATATACCATATATTGACCATATTTAAAAAATATATATGCATTGAAAAGTGTTTAAATATTGTCAATATTTGGTTCATGTAAAAATATATACAAATATATACAAATATATAAGATCAATATAGTATCATATATTGACCATATATGGGCCATATATATACTATATATAGACTATATGCATATATGGACCATATATTGACTATATATTGACCATATATTAAACATATATTGACGATATATATAAATATATATGGTCAATATAGAATCGAATATTGTTCATATATGAACAATATATAATGGATTCCTTTTACTTGGGAACGTCTGTATAATTACCATTTTGATAGTAAAATACTGTCATTTTCCTCAATGTCACAAAATCACTATTATTTATAATAAAAGTGAATATTGAATTTCTTTGAGTGTAGTTAAATGAAGACTTATCAGTTTATAAATTGCCAAAGGAGCTGGTGTTATACTTAATTTCAGCATATATAGAATGATAAAGTTTATTTTTAGCGAACGAGTGCATTATTTTAGTTTTAGATAATTAACGTTTATACGTGCAGGTATTGTTTGAGATCTGTTTCGTATTTATGTGTAAATGAAGGCGCACAATAATGTTTGCTCAGTTTACTCTCGAAATGTACAAAACAATTGCGCACGCTTCCTCTCTTTCTCTTTATCTTGCTCTATCTCGCTCTCGCTTGCATTTTGTCGTGAAACTAACAAAAAAAAAAAAAAAAAAAATAAGACCGCTGACAATGATTTTAACGCATTTCACTGTTAACAACTAAATCGGAAATAAAGTATTTCGAGAACTAAATTTAGTCCAACGTTACATAAGGTGAACACAAAAACTGATGATTATACATATATGCAAGTTAAAATGAGTTATTTTTGTAAGTCAGGAATTTATCGTGTTCTTCAATTAAGTGATATCTAATCGATAATTAATTCGCCGCCAAATTCACGGCAATTCATGATAATTAGCGGTATTGCTTTAGCTATCTTAGAGAAGATTATGGTGTTTAGAAATTAAATAGGATAAGTTTGAGCGTTTTGAGGGCGGAATGAATGAGTATTTCGGAGATTAAGTTTGAAGCATTATTTTTATTGCGAGTGATTTGAATGTATCATGTTGGTATGATTGATTCGATTTACGCTTGATTAAGTTTAATATATCCCATTTCTAGATGATTAAATCTTGATACGTTTATAATAATCATATGTGCTTTTTAATAATTGATGATTCATCGCTGAATATTAGATATAAACACCAGTTGGAATATGATGACTATGTACGGTATATAATTGATGGCAAATTACATTTTGATTAATTAATTTCTACTTCTTGCGAAATAATTAGCAATTTTGTAAATTTAATTTCGTTGAAAACAAATTTCAGATACTTTTCATTTCAATTCATTCATTTCGTTCATTTTACAATTGAACATATTTGTGTAATTTTTACCATTTAAATATTGCATTTTCAACGTTGAAAAATTTTGATTTTTGACTATTTTAAATGTTGAACATGACAATTTTTAAATGTTGAATTAAAAAAAATTTTAATTTTGTACTTCAATTTTTGCAAATTTAATAATTTTTACATTTTAAAATAAAAAGCACAATTTTTTCAAAAATTAAATATCCCTTGCAATTTAAACTGACAATTGAAACTGACAATGTTTAAATGTTGAATTAAAAACATTTTTAATTTTAATACTTCAATTTTTGCAAATTTAATAATTTTAAAATTTTAAAATAAAAAGCACAATTTTGCAAAAATTAAATACCCATTGCAATTTAAACTGACAATGGAAACTAACAATGTTTAAATGTTGAATTTAAAAAAATTTTAATTTTGTACTTCAATTTTTGCAAATTTAATAATTTTTAAATTTTAAAATAAAAAGCACAATTTTTTCAAAAATTAAATACCCCTTGCAATTTAAACTGACAATTGAAACTGACAATTTTTAAATGTTGAATTTAAACAATTTTTAATTTTAATATACTACAATTTTTGTAAATTTAATAGTTTTTAAATTTTAAAATAAAAAAGCACAATTTTTTCAAAAATTAAATACCCCTTGCAATTTAAACTGACAATTTTTAAATGTTGAATTTAAAAAATGTTTAATTTTAATATACTTCAATTTTTGCAAATTTAATAATTTCTAAATTTTAAAATACAAAGCACAATTTTTTCAAAAATTTACAATTTAGAAAATTAAAAAAAAATTTAAATCAACAAACTTTACATTTAAATTTTCCATTTTCTTAAAGTTTTCAATTCATCTGCTTTAAAATTTGAAAATTTTCCAAAAAATTGAACAAGTCCAATGATTTTCTCCATTTCTCTTATCCAGCGTTTGAGCATGAATTTTTATCTCCGACATTTGGTTTGTTCGTTTGAGTTATTATTTCAACATTTCGAAGTAGATTCATTGAAGGCCGGGATTTTTCTCGCAGACAGCTTTTTTGTGTGGAATATTTTGACGATTGTCGTGTAACCGATAAAAGCTCTTGACGCGGCTGTTAACAGCGGCCCTTTAAGACTCCAGCGCACAATTTCTTACGGAAGTGGCACTCTACTGATCGAATCCATTGACCAAGTGAGCATAGAATACCACCGCGATAACATCTAAGTTACCACGAATGACTTATCGTGACGATTCATCATGCCTTAATGCGAACCAGCGTCGATGTTACAAAATAGGATTATTCATCTGAATAATCTACATTTTTTTCATTGATATCGTCATATTACTACAATTTTAATTAAATAATTGAAAAAAAGGTTTTAATTGGGATTCTAAATAGATTATATTATATATATTATATAGCCGGTTTCGATAATCAGGATACCTTATTGGAACCATATTTGGCCTTATTGGGGCTATATTTAACCTTCTTGTGACCGCATATATTATTTTTATTATTAAAGCCAATATATATCATTGGCTTTAATAAGGACACCCGAAATAGAAAAAAGCTTGACAAATATGGTCCTTATTGGGAGTATATTTGGCCTTAATTAGACCATATTTGACCTTATTTTGAATATTGTCAGAAAAGCTCGTGAGAACCTACGCACAACCTCGAAAACAAACTCCAAACTTCCTGACAACCCCCCGACAAGCCCCCGACAACCCCCCGACAAGCCCCC